>VNJZ01007558.1:0-21312 GCA_008042795.1 Drosophila asahinai | reverse complement strand
GTCTCGTGCCATGAGGCGCTGGCCGAGCAGTTTGATGCAGTGCATTTTCGTCTCGACGCGGCTTCGGCGGTGATACCCGCTCCAGCGTCGCCAGATTGCCCGCCCGAAGCGTTCTGAAGCCCGTATGGCCTCATTTCTGGCCCGGGCGCCAGGCGTTGTCGGGCGCCACAGTTTTGCATTCCGCCGGGGTGGAATGATCGCATCGGCACCTCGTTCCGCAATGGTCTCGTGGCAGCTTCGGGTGTCATAGGCGCCATCAGCCGTCACGCTGCCAATCTCTTCATCGTGCGGGATCTGCGCCAGCAATCCCGGCAGAACCGGTGCGTCACCAACGTCGTTACCGGTGATTTCGACAGCCCGGATTTCCAACGTTCGCTCGTCGATGCCGATATGAAGCTTGCGCCAGATCCTGCGTTTCGAGCCGCCATGCTTGCGCGTGTGCCACTCGCCTTCTCCTTCGATCTTGATCCCTGTGCTGTCGATCAGAAGATGCAAAGGCTCATTCGAGCCACGATAGGGAATGTCGACCGTCAGAAATTTCTGGCGACGACAGAGCGTGCTGAAATCCGGGACAGACCACGCCAACCCGGCCAGACGAAGCAGACTTTCGACAAAACCGGTCGTCTGCCTCAGGGCCATACCAAACAAAAGCTTCAGCGTCAGACAGGTCTGGATGGCGACATCGCTATAGTCTGGTCTGCGGCCGCGCCGTCCCGTCGGGAACCCATTCCAGGCCATGGTCGGGTCAAACCACACCGTCAGGGAGCCTCGTTGCTTCAGTGCGGCATTATACGAACGCCAGTTCGTCGTCCGGTATCGAATGGGAGGTGGTTTGCTCATGCCCATCCATTACCAGAATGGGTTGGCTCGGTGAATCCTTCCCGTTTGTGCAACAAAGCCCATGCGCATGCGTATTCTGTTGAAAAAATCTGACAGACTGATTGCGCTCGATTGCACGACAGCCCAGCAAGCTAATAAGTTATTCAGGCGGTCAGTAACGGATGTTATCCCTTTACCGGCACTCTGCGGCAGCCTGCCGGCTCCGCGCATGCCGGATGCAGCCAGCCTGAATATTCTGGCAGCCGGCAGGCTGACACATGCCAAAGGGTTTGATCTGTTGATAGACGCTTTTGCATCGGTTTCCAGACGATATCCTTCAGCGACACTGACGATCTGTGGGGCAGGGCCGGACCATCAGGCTTTACAGGACCTCGCCGCCCGTAAAGGTGTGCAGGATAAAGTCAGGCTGACGGGTTATGTTACGGACATTCGCCCTTATCTGGATGAGGCGCGTCTGTTTGTTCTCTCTTCCCGGCGGGAAGGATACGGCGCTGTTATTCTGGAAGCTTTGGCCGCGGGGCGGCAGGTGATCACAACGGACTGCACGCCCGCAGCACGAGACTTTGTCGCGTGTTGCGAGGCTGTGCATGTTGTGCCGGTAGGAGACAGCACTGCCCTCGCGCAGGCCATGATTGCTGTTTTGGGAAAGCCTGCACCGGATAGCCAGACACTGGCGGACGCCGTCAAGCCTTTTGCCATTGATTGTGGCGGGCAGGCTTATCTTTTGCTGATGTCCAGCCTGCTTGCCAGAGCCAGAAAACACTAGCGCATGTTAAAATGCGCTCCGGCACTATGACCGGAGAGGGAGTTGACCGGAGAGGGAGTTGAAATGCGCATTGGGTTTGTGATCCATACCATAGGCCTGATGGGCGGTACGGAACGTACCTGCTGTGCCGTGATAAACGGACTGGTGGAAAAAACCGATATCACGCTGATAGAAGTCGTGTCTGAGGGGCCGCCTCCGTATTTTCTGGATGACCGTATCCAGCGTGACATTTTATCATCGAAGCATGTCTCGCTTCTCTGGTCAGCGCCCAGCCTGATACTGCGCCTCTACCGGCTTATAAAATCCAGAAATCTTGAAACACTCGTTGTTGTTGAATCAACGCATGCGCTCTACGCGGTTGCTGCGGCCAGACTGGCGGGAATACGCTGTATTGTCTGGGAGCATTTTAACTACACGGTTGATCTGGGCAAAAAAAAGCGGCGATGGGGGCGGGCTATTGCCGCAAAATGGGCGAATGATGTTGTCACACTGACGCATCGGGATCAGGCGCTCTGGCAGCAAAAAGCACACCCAAAAGCGCACGTGCATTGTATTCCCAATATGGCACCTCCCGTGTCCGAAAAACCGTACGATGTCACAGCCCGTACCGTGCTGGCGTTGGGCCGATTAAGTCCGCAAAAGGGGTTTGATCGCCTGCTTGAAGCATGGAGACTGGTCGAGTGTGACCCGCGCTCGGAAGGCTGGCGCCTGACGATTGTTGGAGACGGGCCTGAAAAAGCCATGCTGACAGAGCAGGCGGCCACACTGGCTCATGCTTCTGTCGGCCCCGCGCAGAAGGACGTTGCAACGCTGTTTGGTCAGGCCGGACTCATGGCCTGTTCCTCCCGGTTTGAGGGTTTACCCATGGTCATGCTGGAGGCCGCGGCGTTTGGCGTGCCGATTGTAGCGTTTGACTGTGAAACCGGCCCTGCCGAAATTCTTGTTCCGGGCAAAACAGGGCTTCTGGTGCCGCAGGATGATGTCGCGGGGCTGGCGGAAGGGCTTTTAAGCCTGATGGCAGACCCGGAAACACGTCTGGTATTTTCGCGGAGTGGAAAAGACCGCATGGCTCTTTTTAGCCGGGACCATGTCCTCTCTCTCTGGTGCAAAATGCTTGGCGTGTAAGGCCTGCGGCTGCCCTCTCACCCGCTTTGCAAACACGTTCTGGTGAGGCGCGTTTAAACACGCAACAGAGTCTTCGGGCAGGCGTTGGCAGAACAGGCTCCTCCAGCATCCCTAATCTGTCTTCCCGTGAAGAGAGTTTATCTGGTTGAGCAGGGCGGTCCGATAAGGCAGGAGCAGATCAGGCGGACGTTCTGCGGACCATAAAAGGTCAAGGTGGGTTCCATGAAAATTACAGAACAGCTCACATCTGCCGTCACCAAAACGGGTGACTTCATGACACTGGCCAGTCAGGACGTCTCCGGCATGCTCTCCCTTCTGAATGACCTGCTCGGTCCGGTGCCCCGCCCGGATGCCCCCAGTAAGCTGGAACAGCGGGCCAGTGCAGCAGGCATGATCGACGTTATTCGTCTCTGGCAGAGGCAGGATGATGCCCCCGCCGCCACGGAAGAAGAAATCCGCCAGTTCTTTACAGAAGAAGAACTGACCCGGTTTTCCAATGAAACCGGACTTTCCGCCACGGCAACGCTCAGCATGCTGCAAACACTCCTGCCACGGTGCGTCAGACGCCGGGCATTGCATGAGCCGTTTACGCGCTGTTCTTGACACGTCCCGGCTTTACGGCTTTCTGAGGGAGCAGAGAGGCAGGTTTTTACAGGTCTGCGCACCATGAAACCTGTCCTCTGCCAGACGTAATCAGATAGTCTCGGGAGCAGTCTTTTTGGCAGGCTGTTAAAGGGACAGAGCCTCTGCTTGCAGTATGCCTTGTTGCTCTGCCTCGAGACGATCTGGTGACAGAAATGCTGTGTCACGGGATCAACGCCACTATGCCACTCCGCTTCTACCAGTCCATCAGGTGGTAACCTGCTGATGTGGCGTCGGTTTTTTCTTATTGTGCTGCTCTGTTCCGGGCCGACTATCGCTTTGGCCGCGCCAAAACACAGGATTGCCTCGCTCAATCTGTGCACTGACCAGCTTGTGCTGATGCTGGCAAAACCCGAAAATATAGCGGGCCTTAGCCCGATGGTACGTGACTGCCAGAATTCTGTGCTGTGTGAGCAGGCTCGCACAGTGCCGACCTTACGTGTTTCCGCCGAGGCTGTTGTCGCAAGCAACCCGGATATTGTGCTGGGTGGCACCTATACGGCGCGCGTTGCGATTCAGGTTGCCCGATCTCTGGGGTTACCTGTTGTCGCACTTCGTCCTGCGGATAAACTGGAGGATATTCCAGCTCAGATTATGAGCGTTGCGGAGGCTATTGGTGAGCCTGAGCGAGGCAGAGAACTGGTTGCGTCTTTTCGGCAGCGCTTGGCGGAGCAGAGCGTTACGGCAACAGACGGCCCTGTTGCGGCGATCTACGCGGCCAACGGATTTGTAACCCAGCCGGGGAGTCTGCCGGACGATGTTCTGCGCCATGCGGGCTTTCAGAACTATACAGCCCGCAAAGGCGCCGGGCATATGGCAAAGCTCCCTCTGGAAACTCTGATAGCACATCCGCCTGATCTGCTCATTCTGGATCGTTCTGGTCGTGGTTATTCCATAGCGCAGTCCATGCTGGATAATCCTGTTTTACAGAACGCCTTTCCGCAGGCGCACAGGGCAGATATTCCGGCCAGATTATGGCTGTGTGGTCTGCCGCAAACGCTGGACGTGATCAGCCGCCTTAAAGCCAGCAAGGCTGCGCTGGAGGCGCTCAAATGACCGGAGACAAGCAGATACGGAGCCTTTCCCTCTCTCTGGCTGCGTGCGTTGGCGTGCTGTTTCTTGTGTCACTCTGGCACGGGGAAAGCTCTATTGCCGGGCTACAGGCCTTGCAGGACAGTCTGGCGGGCCGCCATAGCGCAGGCGCGATTATTCTGGAACAACTGCGTCTGCCCCGAGCACTTCTGGGGCTTCTGGTCGGCGGTGTTCTGGGTCTTTCAGGCGCAACCTTACAAGGCTATATGCGTAACCCGCTTGCGGACCCCGGTATTCTGGGCGTATCGGGCGGTGCCGCGCTGGGGGCGGTCTGCGTCTTTTACACCGGACTGATGCAGCTTTCGTTAATAGCACTCCCGCTGGGGGGGCTGATCGGCGCGTTTGCTGCCGTGGCTTTGCTGATGTTGCTGGTGGGCAATGGGGGTGTACTGGTGCTGTTGCTGGCAGGCGCGGCTTTAAGCGGGTTTACCGCAGCCCTGACAGCCCTGACGCTTAATCTCGTTCCAAGTCCTTACGCCTCTTTTGAAATTATGCACTGGCTGATGGGGTCACTGACGGACCGGACATTCACGGATGTCGCCATCTGCCTGCCCGGAAGCATTCTGGGTGTTGCGCTGATGCCGACAACAGGCCGCGCATTGGATGCCCTGACACTGGGGGAAGACGTCGCGAGCAGTATGGGCTTTGCTCTCACTGGCTGGCGCGGCGTCCAGATGCGGGTTGTGCTGGGGACTGCTCTGGCTGTTGGGTCCTGCGTTGCGGTTTCTGGCGCAATCGGGTTTGTCGGACTGGTTGTGCCCCACCTCCTGAGAGGATGGACAGGTTATCAGCCCTCACGCCTGCTCTGGCCATCCTTCTGGGGTGGGGCCGCTTTGCTTCTCGTGGCGGATAACATCGTGCGCATGACCGCTTCCGGTCCTGAACTTCAGCTTGGAGTGCTGACGGCTCTGGTTGGTTCCCCTGTCTTTTTCCACCGGGTGCTAAGACTACGGAAGGACGGAGTATGAACAGTCTGACCGCGCTGGATGTGTCTCTGTCTCTCGGTGAACGACAGATCCTGCGGTCGGTGACCCTGTCTGTGCAGGCCGGGGCCGTGGTGGGACTTATCGGACCAAACGGAGCAGGGAAGAGTAGTCTGCTCCGTGTTCTTGCCGGGCTTTTGGCACCGGATATGGGGCGTGTGATGCTTGGCGAGGACTCTCTTGCGTCTATACCTCCATCAAGACGGGCGCGGCAGATTGCCTTTATGCCGCAGGAGAACGTGCGCCCACCTCCTATGAGCGTGCGGCACGTTGCCGCACTGGGCAGGCTTGCGCATGGGGAAAGTGGCACTGTCGCTTTAAAGCACCCTCAAGTCGCGGAGGCGTTGCAGAAAACAGGCCTGACTGAAAGTGCTGATCGCGCAGCGCATCGTCTGTCCGGAGGTGAACTGGCCCGGCTGGCGTTGTGCCGGATGCTCTGTGTGGATGCGCCCATTCTGCTGGCAGATGAACCTGTTGCCGCACTGGACCCTGCCCATGCGCTGATGGTGATGAACCTCTTCCGGCAGGCTGCGTATCAGGACGGTAAAGCGGTCGTCGTCGTCCTGCATGACCTTGGACTGGCCGCCCGCTTTTGTGACAAGCTTGTCCTGATGCAGAACGGCGCAGTCCGGGCTCATGGCCTGCCAGAGCAGGTGTTATCAGAAACGCTGGTCCGCTCGGTTTACCATGTTACCACACAGCGGATCGGGATGGTTCCCGTACCGTGGGAATTATGCCCCTGACACATCCGGTCAACTGAGCAGTTTTTCCATTTCCCTGATCAGCGTTGCGGGTGCATAGGGCTTGCGCACAACCGGCACATCCCGGAATTCGGTCGGGATCATGGAGCGGTCCGCATAACCTGTGGCAAACAGGAACGGAATCTCACGCTCCCTCAGTGCACGTGCAATATCGGCGGACGTTTCATCCCCAAGATTGAAGTCAAGCAGGGCACAGTCAGGCTGATCCGTGCGGATAGCCTGAAGGGCTTCATACACAGAAGAGACAGAGCGCACCTGAGACAATCCATAGTCAGCAAGTGCCTGTTCAACATCCATCGCGATCAGAAGCTGATCTTCTACAATCAGAATGTTCTTGTCCTGCAACCGGATGCGATCTGCCTGCATGACGTCTGCTCTCACGGGCTCCTGCATGGCGCTGTTCTCCTGTGTGATCAATTCAGCATGGTGGGCTGGTAGATCAAAACGGATGAAAAGCCCTTCAGTTCGAAACTCTTTTTGTGTTTTGCCATGCAACTCATGCGGAACAGCCCGGTCCAGCAGAATGGAACCAAATCCCTTACGGGTAGACCGGCTGATGGTGGGGCCGCCGGTTTCCTGCCATGTAACCACCCAGTCCTGCGTTGCCTCATCCTGCCACCAGCGCACATGCAGGCGTCCTTCCTGCGTAGAAAACGCTCCATATTTCGCGGCATTCGTCGCCAGTTCATGCACAATCAGCGCCATGACGGACAGCGCACGCCCCGTCAGCCAGACAGGCGGGCCAGACAGCGTGATAGTATCCGGCAGAAGCCGGTAAGGGGCGAGTTCCGTGTCCAGCAAGGGGTAAAGCAGACCGCCGCCATCTGTGCGGACAACCTGATCATGCGCATGGGCCAGCGCCTTCACGCGGCCCTGCAACACATCAAAATGCTCCTGCAATGTCCGGCCCTCGGGCACAGGCTGCGCCATGAGAGAGCGGACAACTGCAAGAATATTTTTGACCCGGTGGCTGAGTTCCTCATTCAGCATGCGCTGGCGGGTATCAGCCTGCGCGCGTTCTTTCAGTTGCTGCTGGTGGTAGGCACTCATGACCTCAATCAGACCGGAACGCACCAGTCCCGCCGCTTCCAGATTATTATCTGTCCAGGGAAGGCATTTTTCCCGCACTTCCTCTTTCCAGATGGCAAAACTGGTACGCGGCGTCAGCCGGGGGCCAAGCGGGCCGTTGGTATAGGTTTTGTTCGGGTCACCGCCCCAGTTGAGAGTCTGGAGAATTTCCCGGCGGAACAGAAACACATAATCGTTCGGCTGGGCCGAGATCGGGATAATCATAACCCCGGCCACATCCGGCAACATGGCCGGTGCATCCGGAACAATGTCCGTCAGGTGGTCTGTATGCCAGATCTGGTGTCCCGCCCGTTCATGCGCGATGGAAACAAGGCTGAGAACCGTCTCCGGCGCAGACGGCGCTGTGCCATAGGTTGTCCATTGTCCGTCAATCCACAACCCGATGCCATCACAGGGAATAAGCGGGGCCAGATCCGCAATATGCTCACGCAGGTAAGAGGGCATGTCCGACATCGGAACAGCGTCTCTGAGGAAATTTTCGATCAGACTATGGGTTTGCTGGGTGACGTGCAGGCGGCTTGTTCTGAGCAGAACCACAATCCGCAGCGCAACAAATTCGCCAAAAATCTTGACGATTGTGCGCTCCCCCAGCGTCAGAATTTTAGGAGAATAATTATGGCAGGCAATCATGCCCCATAATTTTCCGTCCACCATCAGAGAAATGGACATGGACGCCCCCACGCCCATATTGGACAGATATTCGCAATGAACGGGCGAGACACTCCGCAACTGGGAAAGAGACATATCCAGCGCGCCCAGCCCCGGAAGTTGCTGCATAGGCACAGGCGTGTAGCTGACATCCCCGATCATGCGGATCAGGGCCCGCCGGTAGAGTTCTCTGGCCTGCACAGGAATATCCGCACTGGGGAAGTGCTGCCCGAGAAAGCTTTCAAGCGCAGATGAACGCGCCTCAGCAACAATCTTGCCAGACCAGTCCGGGTCAAAGCGATAGATCATCACACGGTCATAATGCAGCATGCCCCGCATCAGCCGGACAACGGCACTAAAAAGCCGCTCCATGTCCGCTATGTCGCGCAGGCGGTCGAGCATCATACGCAGGTTGGCAACAAACTGGTTGTTGTCTTCCGGCGCGCCCTCTGGTTCGCACTCAATAACCATATCGTCACCAGACATATGGACTGAGAGATCAAACCGGCCGTGCTGCGTAATCTGCTCACCAAAAACATACGCCGGACGGCCTAGTGAGAGGCTGTTTGCCAGAGCATTCCGCAGGGTGTGCAACGTGGCGGCACTCAGATGGTCTGAAAGCAGGCTGCCGGGGGCAAGCCCTTCCAGCCCCAGCATGGAGGCCGCGTTGGCGGACAGACGCCGCACCCGGAACCCCTCACGCTCACAGGCCAGCAGACAGCCATGCGGCTGAATACTGCCCGGAATATGGATAGGTTCTTTATCGCAGCTTGTGAGGTCCGCCTGACCAAACTCAACCATGATAAATGGCAGTAAGGCTATCCGTGTGCCTTACGGAATGGAGTGCATACTGGAAAAGGGTGCGGGCGCTGCCTGCGGCCTCTTCCGCATCCCATTCGGACGAGGCATCCAGACGATGTAGAAAATGCTGCCAGTTATCAGGGGAGGCCGTCTGAACTGCCAGGTGCCTTGCTCCAAAATCCTGTGAATAGCCCAGTGTCGCCACCTGTCTGGCCAGAAAGCGGGCTCCGAGCGAGGATCCTTCCAGAACGTAAAGAGCGCCCAGCAATGCCGGAACGGACGCAGGCGTAGGAAATGGGGGCAGGGGTGTTGTACTTTCCTCAAGATCGTGCAGATCAGCCTGCATCGTACGTCCGAGAGAGACAGGGAACCAGCCAGTAAGGCTTTCTGGCCAGAGCGCCTTACTGACAGCCTGCTCTGCTCCGGCCCGGAACGCGGCAAGGCTTTTCAGATAGCGGCGATAAGCCGTCTCAGAGGTCAGTGGGCCAATAAGCTGGTCCAGCTCTGTATGGTCAGCGTGTGTTTTGTCCCGCAGAAAAAAACGACGTGTGTCGCGCATCATGCTGAGCCTCGTGCCATCTGGATAAAAAGACTACGCCAGAGGCGTCCCGCATGATTTTTGAAAAAGCAGGCAGCAGGATCTGCGTATCAGGAACTTCTCGGTACCATTACACCCATGTAGGAAATACGCAAGATTTGTAGCGCAGATGATATGATTTAGTGAGCATCACTAACCCGTGCCTTATCATCGCGGCTGAGCGCAAGCGCTGCTTCAAACCGAGAGCGTATTGCCGCACCCATGCGCGCCATGCCGCAGGCTTTGCGCATGGTGGCAATCAGCTCTTCATCGGGCAGTCCGGTAGGAAGTAATGTCTTTGCCAGACTGACCAGCATGGTAAGCGGCACCGTTGCCGGGTCCAGCGTCTCACCCGTTGCAGGCGCTTTAAAAACCAGCGGTTCCTCTGGAGATAGCGCCTCCGGCCAGATAAAAGTGCCGACCTCTTCCTGCGTGCGGGCGAACGAGGAAGGAATAAGACCCTGAAGACGGTCCCGGATATCACGCCCGGCCCGCGCAAAACCGTGCTGGCGAGAAAGAGTTTGCACAAGCACGTCCTCCCGCACCGGGCCAAGCCTGTTCACTGCCTGCCCGATGAGCTGAAGGAGGACAGGCGTATAGGTCTCTTTGAAAAACAGCGTCTGATCAGGGACTATGTCCATCTGGCCTTCGCACGAAGGCTGTTCTGTAAATGACAGTCGTCCGTTTGAATGTGGCACCAAATAATCCGGGGCGCGCGCATAAGGCAGCGGTGCGTCCGGGGATACCTTACGATCAGAGCCGGATGTGTGCTGAGAGACTTCCTGACTGTCTGTTTCTTGCGGAGATAACTCTCCCCCGGACGCCTCAGACCTGTCGTCAGCCTCGGCAGATAATTGCGGCCTCTGAGCACGTTGCTCTTCTTCCTGTAAGGCGCGCTCTTCCCGTGCTCTGTCCAGCAGGTCCTGAAGAGCCTTGTCGAGCCTGTCACACTCACGCTGCGCATTGGTCCACCAGTCGGTTGACCAGATTCTGAGGATCGTCCAGCCCAGATTTTCCAGAACTGCCTGCCGCAGGCGGTCACGGTCACGCGCGGTGGCGCTCCGATGATAGGTGGCTCCGTCACATTCTATCCCGGCAAGGAATGTCGTCGGGCGATCCGGATCGACAACCCCCAGATCTACACGGAAGCCGGAAACGCCAATCTGCGGCACAACCTGCCAGCCTTTCAGGCGCAGCAGAGCAGCAACTTCTTTTTCAAAGTCGCTGTCAAAGTCCCCAACGGAGCCTTCATGCAGGCCGGCGAGAGCTGTGGCACCATGTTCTGCAAAAGTCAGGAACTTCCGCAAATCATGCACGCCGAGCGCCTGTGTGCGTGCAATGTCAATCTGATCTCCGTGCAGAGAGCCGAACACAATCAGGCGTTCCCGGGCGCGGGTAATCGCCACGTTCAGGCGGCGCTCTCCACCATCCCGGTTCAGCGGACCAAAATTGAGGGAAATTTTGCCTGCCTGATCGGGCCCGTACGTCAGCGAGAACAGCATGATATCCCGCTCTTCGCCCTGCACGTTTTCCAGATTACGGATCAGCACCGGTTCAGCCGCCTCATCCGAGAAGAACCGCTCCAAACCCGGATCTTCGCTCCGGGCATTATCCATCAGGTCCGTAATCAGGGTTTGCTGGTCACTATTAAACGTCACGATACCCAGTGAGCGCTCAGAGCCATCCTGCAACAGGCGTAATGCCTCCGCCACAACGGCGCGGGCTTCAACCGGGTTGGTGCGTCCGGCTCCCCGCATATACACGCCGTCCGGCACAAAGCGGAAAGAAACGGCATGATCTCTGGTGACAGGCGAGGGGAAGGTGATCAGTTGCCCGCCATAGTAAGCCTGATTGGAAAAGGCGATCAGACTTTCATGCCGGCTGCGGTAATGCCAGGACAGATAGACCGGAGGCACACCAGCCCCCAGACACTCATCCAAAATGGATTCCAGATCACACGTCTGGGTTTCAATCAGTTCATCAGTGTCGGATGTGGTCCGGTTAAAAAAGTCTGTTGGGGGGAGCTGTTTGGGGTCTCCCACCACAATAACCTGCCTGCCACGCCCGATAGCACCGATGGCATCCCATGTTGGAATTTGTGAGGCCTCATCAAAAATCACAAGGTCAAAGGCCGTGGCATCTGCTGGCAGATACTGCGCAACGGACAGCGGGCTCATCATCAGGCAGGGCGTTAAACGGCGCAGGGCCGTTGGCATTTTTTCCGCCAGTTGCCGGATAGGCAGATGCTGCATTTTCTTCGCCAGTTCCCGCGTCAGCACCTTATATTCCGGGTCTGTCTGGCGGGTTCTGACATCCGGGATCTGCCCGGCAAGCTGTGCGCGAATAAGCCGGACAGACATGTCCATCAGCTTACGATCCAGCGCCCGGAACCGTTCAATCCGTTTTTCATGCGTCGCCGCGACAAAACTGCGGAGGAGGGGGGACTGGTCAATGGCAAAGCGCACCCACCAGCGGGCATAATTGGCTTCAAAAACCCACGGAACATCCTGAGCCGCCACCAGTCCCTGTTCAATAGCCGTAATCAGGGGTGTCAGGCCCTGCCTTACCGCGTTCTGGCAGGCCTGTTTCCAGGAGCACCAGTCCCGCAGATCACGCGCGGACTGCTTCCAGGCCTCAAGCGTTTCCATCATGGCATCAAGCCATGTGGCATGGCTGTTTTGGACAAGAGCCAGCGCATCCGATCCGCTGAGCGCGCCAAGGGCGTCCAGACTGCTCAGACAGTCTTCCAGCGCCGTCTGGAATACCGTCAGCGCGTGATGAACGGGCCCACCGGAGCGCAGCAGATCCATGCCGTCACGCAGCAGCGCGTTCAGATGCGTTCGTGCTGCCAGCAGCCCGGCGGTATCACCCGCACAGGCAGCCAGAGCCGTACGTGTTTCAGCCCCCCATCTGTGCATGGCTTCAATTGTGCTGAACTCCGTTTCCAGCCCCTGCCAGACAGCGCCGACAACGGCCTGATGCTGCGCGTCTCTGAGCTGTTTTTCCAGCGCCTGTATTTCCGCAAGCCGGATCAGGTCATCTTCACAGGCTTCCGGCACCGCACTGGTGTGGACTTCCAGCTTTTTCCGCAGGGATTTCTGGATTTTAGATCGGGCAAAAATCCATTTGTCTTTAGAATCCTGCCATTCCTGCACCATATTTTCCAGCGGCAGGGTCAGCACCCCTGGCTTCCACTCCGTTAGGAGTTCCCCTTTAAGCTGTGCGTGGCGCGCAATGGGCGTTTTCTCTGCCAGAAGTGCATTGAGCGTTTGCTGAGACGTATCCGGAAATGCCCATGCACAGGCTTCCGGCTTCAAAAGCTGGCTGCACAGAGTGTTGATCTGCCGCAGGCGACGCAAAGACAGATCTGCTGTGCCAAGCCCCAGAGCGCGGGCAGCCTCCCCGGCGGTGCTGCGCAGACGGTTCAGGCTGGAAAGTGCCGTTGTGACGGCATCAAGAAGCCGTCCCTCCCAGATGGGAGACCATTCAACGTGCTCAAGCCCGGCCAGTTGAGGAGACTGCACGACGTCACCAATCCGCTCATGCAGGCTGGCAAGATTTTCCGCCGTCTCTGCCAGTGTCTGATAATCCTGCGGGGTATGACTGTTACAGTCGGGCCATGACAACGGGACAGCGAGCGTCTGTGCATCATCCGCCCGCAGCGTTACCCCAATCGCACGGTAGGCGGTCCAGCCGTTGCGCCATTTCTGGTGCAGGGCGAGAACGTAACTGTTCAGCTCCGTACGGAGCTGGTCAAGCTGCGCGCGGCTCTGCGTCCATTCTTCCGGGTTAAAATTCTCCAGAACAGTCTGCGCAGCCTCAAGCTGCCCCAGCACGGCCAGCTTACTGGCTTTGGGAGAAAACAGATCCAGACAGAATTCTGCCAGACCGATCTGCTTCATCCGGTTGCGCACAACTTCCAGCGCTGTCCGTTTTTCCGCAACGAACAGAATAGTGCGGTTTTGCACCAGGGTGTTGGCAATAATATTGGCAATTGTCTGGCTCTTGCCGGTGCCCGGCGGCCCGATAAGCACAAAACTTTCCCCGGATGCGGCCCGGGCGACCGCTTTCATCTGCGAGGAATCTGCTTCCATCGGGCAGATCAGATCGGCTTTAACCAGCGCATCATCCAGCGAACCATCAACCTCAAAAAAACGAGGCAGTGGCGCGGTCTCAGTATCGTCCGCTGTAATACCGTCCAGCAGACGGGTTGCGACTTCACTTGTCCGGAGGGTGTTGCTGCGTTCCTGAAGGTCTTTCCACATCAGGAATTTGGCAAAGGACAATGTTGTCAGCGTGACGTAATCCCGCACTTCCCAGCCCGGAACGGACCGCAGGCCCGCACGAAACACGTCCAGAATACGGTCCACATCCAACCCGACTTCATCCTCCGGCAGACGGTCCTGATCCAGAGAGGGAAAGCGCAGCCCATAATCAGCCTGAAGCATTTCCAGCAAGGTCGCGTTAATCCGGCTTTCATCCGGGTGAGCACGCAGAACAAAGCCGGATTTAACGCTTGGGCGCTCCAGAATAACGGGAATGAGGATCAGCGGGGCAAGGTAGGGTTTGTCCCGTCCCTCCGGCGTCCATGCCAGAGCGCCAATCGTCAGAAACAGGACGTTGGAGCCACCCTCATACTCGGCAGCCCGCCCGCGACGGTAAAGTTCCGTCAGGGCCGCCTGAATCTGGGTCTCCTTGCGGGAGACCAGCAATTCATTCCGTTCCAGAGCTTCTTCAGCATAGGCGCGGGAGGCATCCTCGTGATGCCGCTCATGGTGCAGATGGGCCTGACGCGGGTCTCCTGCATCCATCATATCTGGCCATGAGCAGAAACGGAGCGGTTTTGTCAGCCGGCCGGCCCGCATCGCGGCCAGATGGTTTTCAAGCCCGGATGCGTTGGGGCAATCAATTACAATCAACTGCTTATCGGAACGAGGGAGATTGAGCAGCCGGTTCCGCCCGGACATATCCAGCAGCCGGTTGCACCAGCGCTGGAGACGGTCAGCGGGTGTGGCCGGTTTATCCTCTTCCATCTCCTGCGTATCTTCCCGCAGCATGGGAGCCGCTTCAAACACGGGGCGGGCGGCTTCCGGCTCTTCCGTCTCGCCGGGGCCATCTGGCAACTCTGTGGGAAGAGTGCAGGAGAGCGGATGGATACGCCGCAGTCTGGCGCGGTGGATATCAATAATCTCGCGGAATGTATTTTCTTCGTCCTCGCCTGCATGACGCAGACTGGCCTCTCCCTTTTCACACGCGACGGAGAAGCTGGGCTTACGGCCCGCCGTGACCAGTGTTGTTTCAAAAACAGCAAGGTCCTGCAATTTCAGGCGGTTCCGCACGGCAGGCAGATCCTGCATAACAGACACACCTGCATCCAGTTTTGCCAGCCAGAAGCCGGTAAAGGCGTGACCTTGTGTGAGGACAATAACCGGTCGAATACCGGCTGCTTCCAGACAGGCCGCAAACAGCACTGTTGTATCCAGACAGGTCGCCAGACGCTCTTCCACACTCTGGCTGGGCAGGCGGATACGCTGACCGTGGTCAATAAAGGACGCGGGCGGGTTGATATAAGCAAGGTCCAACTGGCACACAGCGCACCAGATCGCCTGCGCCTGCTGCCAGACACGCTCCTTGTTCCCCTGATACCCTTCAAGGGAAGAGGTAAGACCTTCTTTTTTCAGAATTTCCGAGGCGCTGCGCAGAATACGGGCAACGGCCGGGTCATTCGGCAGAACAAAGGCGGCCAGAATGTCCGGAATACCGGAAAGCCCACCCCACTCATTCCGCGCCAGAACGCGGAGATCGGTGACGGTACGAGCTACTTCCTCGCCGGTTTCCTTATCCTTGGCAAGAAAGGTGACAGAGGCACGGGAGGCTTCTGTCTGTCTGTTCAGAAAGGCACCATCCAGTTTGAGATCAAGATCTTTCAGTGTGCGAAACTGGCCCGGCTCCACCTGCTGAAGATGCCAGGTGCGTGGGCGGATAACAGGTGGCTCACTGGTAACTGTAATATCAATCTGGGAAAAACTGCGCTCCGTCTGATTTTGCAGGGCGAGTTCCAGCAGCACTGGCACGCTGTTTTCCCACAAGGAGGCGTTCAGAGCGTCCTGAAGGGAAACCTTCAGGGCAGGAAAGGCAGGAAGAACCGGAACAGGGTCCGGCTGTGCTGTTTCCGTTACCATGGAAACGTCTTCCATATGCTCTACATCCATGCGCCATTCTCCAGACCTCAGTTTGCGCGGGCAGGAACCGCACAAAAATCTCTGGGGCTGTTATGGGGCCTGACGCGACAAAATGTAAGGGACATTTGCAGAACAAATTTTGTCGAGCGCCTAAAATATTTTCATTATCAAATGGTTGCCGACCTGCCCCCTCCGTGTTGCAGGAGCCTCAGAACTGTATGACGGTTGTCAGGAAACCAGCGCGCCGCTGCCCGTATTGTGCCATAAAAATCCCCAGTCCGCTGCCGTTGCGGATCTGGTAGCGTTCATCAAACAGGTTCGTCACATCCACGCGCAGTTTCAGCCCTTTAAGAGGGCGAATATTCCGGAAAACATGCTCGTACCCGATATTGATGACGTGATAGCTTGGCTGCTTTTCTGTATTGGCAAAGCCTGAGCGCAGGCCGTAGCCATACAGGAAATCGACATAGGCTTTATTGCCAGCCCAGCCATAGGAAACACCCGCGCTGGATGTAAACTCGCCCTCATGGTCCAGCTTGATGGCATGGTTTTTAATATACTCCAGCTCATCCGCGGGAAACTGATACTGGGCAGAATTCACATCCTTTGCGGCGGTATTTACAAAAGAGAAATTCCCGAACACCGTCAGGCCTTTGTAATGGTAATTACCGCCAAACTCCGCGCCGTAGACCTTGCCCGTTCTGTAGCTAAACGGTGTGAGAATAACCGCACGGCCAAACTGCCCCAGATCTCCAAGATTTTTCGCCTGTTTGTAAAATCCGTCGACTGTAATGGAGAGCCCCAGAGGGAAACGATGGGACAGGCCGATATCAAAATAATTGGACCGCTCAACCTTTGTTGCCGTCGCATTGAAATTTTCGGGGGAGTTTGTGGTACCTGCAAACTTCAGCAGGGTCGACTGCCCGATATACTGGGCCGTGGGGGGGGCAAAATAACGGGAGTAGCCAAAATGCACGGTTGTGGAGGGGTCAACCTCCCAGACCAGATTAGCGCGGGGACTGGCCTGACCTTCATGATCAAAAGACGATTCAAACCGGTCATAACGCACACCGTAATTCAGGGTGACGCCTTTGAGCAGTTTCCATTCATCCTGAAGATAAGCACCCGCTTCCGCCGCCCAGTTTCCGGAATTGTCCTGAATGGACATGGGATGAACCGAGGTCTGAAAACCAGCCTCATCAACAGGCAGCACGTCCGTCCGCGTCCATAATGTTTCAGATGTATACTGGCCCAGAACACCAAAACGAATGGTATGCGCTTTGACAGCATCATAGGAGGCGTCAAACTGAAGGCCGCCTGTGGTGAAGGTATTATTTTCCTTTTCCGCCACGCCCTGAAACACCATATCCCGCACAGGGTCCGGGGTGTAGTTGATCGCTCCATAACGAAAGTAAGGGGAAACCTGATAGTTCAGTTTGCTCCCCGTTTTCTGGTAAGACAGCACAACGTAATAATTCTGCTCATTCTGCCGGTCATTCACATCTTGAGACTGCACGTCGCCAACGCCGTGGATCTCATACAGCTTGGGCAACCCGGCAGCATTGGGGATTTCAAAATTAGCATTTGAAATGCTGGTCAGCAGGCTGATGCGGCTTGTGTCATCAAAATGATAGGATGCGTAGCCAAACGCTTTGCCCTGTTCCGTAACATCGTGCGTCGCCCGAAAAGCCGGGGTTGGGTTTTCAATCCCGATATTGTTGCGGTTGAAGGAGCCAGAGACAAAATATTCCCATTTATCCTTTGTTCCACCCACCTGAAAAGAGGGATTAAAGGTGTTATAACTACCGCCATAAAAAGAAATTTCTTTATTATTCAGAGAATTCCCTGACTTTGCCGTCACATCCACAATCCCGGCCGTCCGGAAGCCAAACTGGGCGGGGAGGGTACCTGTCATCAGGGTGACGGAATCAATAATACGCGTATCCAGTTCCTGCCCAAACCCGTTCAGACCTTCTGGCAGCAGGACGCCGTTAATCCGGTATGTCAGACCACCATGTTCGCCTCGCACATGCTCTTCACCAAATGAATCCATCACCACGCCGGGCATCCGTAGCAGGACCTGATTAAAGGCCGCGTTTTCTCCGCCCGGCGTTGTATTGATCTGCGCCTGCCCCATGCGGTAGGCGACGGCTCCCAGATTAGGAGCAATGCGCGCACGGGCTGAATTGAAGGCGGCATGCACAGTCACCGCTTCTGTTTTGCCTGAAGCAACGCCTGCCGCCTGAGGCGCATCGGTTTTCCGGACTGTGTCCTGCGCCCCCTTTACAGGACGCGCGCCCTGAGCCGGAGGGGCTGCTTTGACCGCGTCAGTCGACCCTTTTACTGTGCTACGCCCAGCATGAATGGCCGAGCGCGTTTCCGCATAAGCCTGCGTGAGAGGCGTTGCACACCACAAAGCCAGAGCCGCACAAGGCGCGGACTTTATAGCCCGCGATAAGGCCGGACAGAACTTGCCTTTTGCGTCATAATAAACAGAAGGCATGTTATCATAGTATTTGCTATATTTTGGATTGAGCGGAAGCACGTCACGCATCTCTTTCACAGCCAGAAAGTCAGAGGGAAGAAGGCGGTTAAAAGCCGTGCGCGGTTACCCGAACACGGTGTCATACAGCAGTTTAAAGTTCAGGATCAGGATAAGCCCCGCAACACACCATGACAGGAGTGACATGGGGCGGGAGAGCGCAAATTCCCCCATTTTCTGGCGATCGGACACAAACCAGACCAGCGGGACCACGGCAAAAGGAAGCTGCATGGACAGGACAATCTGGCTCAAAACAAGCAGATCACCAGTTCCTTTTTCTCCCCAGAGCAACGTAACCAGAATAACAGGGATAATTGCCAGTCCGCGTGTCAGCAGGCGTCGCGCCCAGGGAGCCATGCGCAGATGCAGAAAGCCCTCCATGATGATCTGCCCGGCCAGCGTGCCCGTCACGGTTGAATTCGTCCCGGCAGCCAGCAGCGCAACAGCAAACAAGGTGGAGGCAATCCCCAGCCCAAGAAGGGGAGAAATCAGTGTGTAGGCCTGCTGAATTTCCGCAACATCCTGATGCCCGGTTGTGTGGAACGCCGCCGCGGCCACAATCAGAATCCCGGCATTGACAAACAGGGCCAGCATCAGGGCAATGGTGCTATCCAGCGTGGACCAGCGAATAGCCTCACGCCTGCCAGCAGACGTCCGCGCATAAGTCCGCGTCTGCACCAGAGAGGAATGCAGGTAGAGATTGTGCGGCATGACCGTAGCCCCCACAATGCCAATGGCGATGTAGAGCATCTGCGGATTGGTCAGAATGACCGGGGAGGGGAGAAACCCTTTCATAACCGCGGCAAGGGGCGGGCTGGCAGCCGCAATCTGGAAGCCAAAACATACCGCAATCAGGCCGAGCAGCGCCATGACAAAGGCTTCCAGCCACCGGAAGCCCAGCCGCATCAGCAGCAACAGCAAAATGGCATCCAGCGCGGAAAGACACGCGCCCAGCAGCAGCGGCATGCCAAACAGCAACTGGAGCGCTATGGCGGTGCCAATCACCTCTGCAAGGTCACACGCGATAATCGCAACCTCACAGGCCAGCCACAGCAGAATATTCACGCTGCGCGGGAAATAGGCCCGGCTGGCCTGAGCAAGGTCATGCCCTGTGGCAATACCCAGCCGTGCTGCAAGAGATTGCAGCAGAATGGCCATCAGGTTGGACAGCATAATGACGGACAGGAGCGTAAAGCCAAACTGTGCGCCGCCAGCAAGGTCTGTCGCCCAGTTGCCGGGGTCCATATAACCCACGGAGACCATGTAGCCCGGCCCCACAAACGCCAGAAAACGCCGCAGTCTGGACGCCCCTTCAGGCACCGTGACGGACGCATGGGCCTCGGGCAGGCTCAGGCGGCTTTCCTGCGCGGAAAAAACGGAATGCAAAACAGAGCGGCGAGGGGAATCCGAGGGCGAAGCCATGCAATAAAGAGCTTTATCAAAAGGTGATGGCTGATATTACCGACACACCTCACAAATATGCAATAGGCTATAAGGTAAAGATAAGGCGTTTTTAGTTTCTACCCCTCAGGAGCGCGCGGCGGTGTAAGGTGCTTTTGCTGGAGGGGTGAATTCGCTATAGCTCCTCCACCACGCTGTTCCATGGAGATCCTCAGTTGAAAGAACGCCCGCCAGTCATGCCTGATGTTGAAAGCCAGAGTGAGGGCTTTCGGCATGCGCGGGAGGCAAGGCGCAATGTTCTGATCGAGGACTATGTTGAACTGATTGATGACCTGCTGACAGAGGGGCAGGAAGCCCGGCAGGTTGATATTGCCGACCGGCTGGGCGTCTCTCAGCCCACGGTAGCAAAAATGCTGGTGCGTCTGGAAGCGGAAGGGTTTGTAACCCGCAAACCCTATCGTGGTGTGTTTCTGACGGAGGCTGGCGTTGCTCTGGCTGAGACAGTCCGGGCGCGGCATCATCTGGTTGAAGAGTTTCTGCTCGCTCTTGGCGTGGATGCCGTAACGGCCCGGCTGGATGCCGAGGGCATGGAACATTTTGTGAGTGATGCAACGCTGGAAGCGTTTCGCCGGGCGCTAAAAACAGGCACGCTCAGAACGCGGCAAGTTTAAAAACCTGTCAATTTTATGTCTCTTCTCTTGCCTTTGCTCGGGCAAGACCATAAGAGGAAGCGCCAATGGTCGGTGACCTGCGGCGATACTCTGCTGTCGGGTGCCCCCAATCGCAATCTGGTCAAGGGTTCCCGTTGTATGACTTCTTCCCCCTACAGCCGTGTTACCGAAGCCTTGGCGTTTGATGACGTTCTCGTCGTTCCCGCTGCTTCCGAGGTTGTCCCCAATCAGACGTCTGTGCGCACACGCCTGACACGTTCCATCCAGCTCAATATCCCCCTGATTTCCGCGGCCATGGATACGGTTACGGAAGATCAGATGGCTATTGCCATGGCGCAGCAGGGTGGCCTTGGTGTCATTCATAAAAACCTGACGCCGGAAGAACAGGCCGAGCATGTCCGTCGCGTCAAACGCTTCGAATCGGGCATGGTGGTTAACCCCGTGACCGTTGGCCCAGAGCAGACGCTTGCTGAAGTGCGTGAGATCATGCAGCGCAACGGCATTAGCGGTCTGCCCGTCGTTGAGCCGGGCACACAGAAGCTGATCGGCATTATCACCAACCGTGACGTACGCTTTGCGGTGGACCCCGCCCAGCGCGTTTCCGAACTCATGACGCATGACGGGCTTGTCACCGTGCGGGATGGCGCGGACCCGGATACAGCCCGCCAGCTCCTGCACAAGCACCGCATTGAAAAACTTCTGGTGGTGGATGAGGCAGACCGGTGCGTCGGGATCATCACCGTCAAGGACATGGATAAAGCGGTAGCCTACCCGCTGGCCATTAAAGACAACCTTGGCCGCCTGCGCTGCGCTGCCGCAACTGGTGTGGGAGAGGACGGCTTTAATCGCGCAAAACTGCTGGTGGAAGCCGGGGTTGACGTTCTGGTTGTGGATACGGCCCACGGCCACTCCGCCGGTGTGCTGCGTGCGGTTGAACGCCTGAAAGCACTTGATAGCACTATTCAGATTGTGGCCGGGAACGTCGCCACACCGGAAGCCGCTCAGGCACTGATTGGCTCTGGCGCAGACTGCGTAAAAATCGGTATCGGCCCGGGCTCCATCTGCACGACCCGTATTGTGGCGGGTGTTGGCGTTCCGCAGTTCTCCGCCGTGCTGGAAACTTCTGTAGCCTGCCGTGAGCTGGATGTACCCTGCATTGCCGATGGTGGCATCCGCACATCGGGTGACATTG
>VNJZ01007557.1:0-24757 GCA_008042795.1 Drosophila asahinai | reverse complement strand
CTCAGGAACCCAGTGTTGAAGCACCAAAAGCAGAAGAGAGGCCGCAGGACATTGCGCCCGTGACAGCCTCATTGCCAGATGAAATTAACGGAGCACAGCCGTCCATGCAGGAAAATCAGGAATTCCAGTCCGCCATTTATTTTGATGGAGGCTGGTATCTGGATATGTATCCTGATGTACGCGCCGCAGGGATCGATCCGCTGGAACATTTCCTGAATCATGGTTCTCAGGAAGGCCGCAGCCCGAATGCGCTCTTTGATAGTCAGGCCTATCTGCGTGCGAACCCGGACGTCGCTGATTTTGAACGCGGCCCGTTTATTCATTATATTTGCTTCGGTTTTCAGGAAAAGCGCCCGTTGCGTTAAAAGCTTTCTCCTCACCCAGTATTCAGAGGAGCCCTCTGGATACTGGGTGAGGGACGGAAGAAATCTGGGGCCTGTCACCTGCAACAGAAGCAGAGGCATCACTCATTACCTGTAAGGCAGGATCGTGCGTTTTGTTCTGTAAATTGGCTTAATTGGCCAAAAGTCAGCCAATAAGCTGTATTTTCTCGTACAATCGAAAATTTTCCGATCTAGTTCTAACAGGTATAGTTGGTGCCTAAGATATTATCAGTCGGCATTCTGCTTTGATGTCGAATTTAGGAATAAATCCATCTTTATTTAAACGCTGGAGAATACTGGTGTTTTCGGACAAAGAGTTATGCGGGTATCAGCATAAGGTTTCTTAAAATTTCATGCTATTTTTTAATAATTTATTAACGTCTTTGTTGCGGAATGTGTTTGTCCCTCGTGCGAGGGAAGAGAGTCTTTAGGGTGTGGTTGCTGACGCTGGCAGAGCATGTGTCAGAGTATATCTTTCTTATAGAGCCTTAATTTTTTTTGTAAGAAATAATTTTAAGAAATATAAAATATCCAAATAGTAAAAATAATTTTTATATCTATGAATTTTGTATTGATATTACTCAAAATCGGAAAGAAGTGAGAGTTGTCGTGCGGCAGGCTTTTCTTCTGCTGATGCCAGAGAAGAAACGGTAATGCCCAGAAGACGCACAGGCCGGGGAAGAGGCAGCATTGGGTGCAGCAGGAAACGCGCTGTTTCTTCCAGCGCTGTCGCTGACGTAACCGGGTCTGGAAAGGAGCGGCTGCGTGTAAGTTGCTGGAAATTTACGTAGCGCAGTTTGAGCGTGACTGTGCGCCCGGATGTCTGTCGCCGGGTGCAGGCGTGCCAGACGCTTTGGGATAATGTTGCCAGTGCTGCAAAGAGGGCCTCGTCCTGTAGCAGGTCTTTTTCGTAAGTCGTTTCTTTGCCGATCGACTTGCGGGGGCGATGGGGTTCCACGGGTCTCGGGTCTTCTCCGCGGGCAATGCCATAATAAAAGGTGGCGGCTTTCCCAAAATGGCGGACAAGCGTGTCCAGCGTCTGCCTGCGCAGATCGGCTCCGGTATAAATACCCAGAGCGTTCATCCGTGTTGCGGTGGCTGGCCCAACTCCGTGAAAACTCCCGACAGGCAGGTCTGCCACAAAGGCTTCTCCCGCGCCGGGCGGGATCACAAACTGGCCGTCAGGTTTACGGTAATCGGAGGCCAGTTTCGCCAGAAACTTGTTGTAGGAAATGCCGGCGGATGCGGTCAGCCCGGTTTCCGCATAAATGGCGGCCCGAATTTCCTGTGCAATAGCGGTGGCCGAGGGGCGGGGCAGCAGCGGATTTGTCACGTCCAGATAGGCTTCATCCAGAGAAAGGGGCTGGATAATCGGGGTGTAGCGGGCAAAAACCGCATGAATCTGGGCCGAGACTGCACGATACACATCAAAGCGGGGCGGCACGAAAATCAGTTCCGGACATTTTCGTTGTGCCACCAGAGACGGCATGGCGGAACGGACGCCGAATTTTCGGGCTTCATAGCTGGCAGCCGCCACAACCCCACGTTCCTGACTGCGCCCGACAGCGACAGGCCGACCGCGCAGTTCTGGTGTGTCGCGTTGTTCAACGGACGCATAAAAAGCGTCCATGTCGATATGAATAATCCGGCGTACAGGCTCAGTCATCTCGCGCAGGTTAACACGTCCTGAGGCGCAGCAGGATAGTCACCGGGGAAAAACGAAGTCGGGGCTCTGGAAAAGACTGGTCCTGATTTTGCTCAGGGCCCGAGCCCGTCGGGCTGACGGCTCGGACCTCCTATCGGGGGCAGTCTCTCAGGATCAGTGCGGAACGGCGATTGCGGCGTCTGGTAACGGGGCGTGTCTCAGCGCCTGCGGCCAGCTTATGGGGGCGGACGTAATATCAAAATCATGCCAGCGCGTCAGAGACAGAGCCGCGGCTGTGGTGTGCAGTTTGCGCGGCGAGGCAGCAGGCTTTTCGCCTCTGGGCATGGGGCCCGCCTGCATGGAGCCGGGACCGGGCCAGCCGGTGTGGTGTGAGAGCCAGTATCCGGCACCCGCCAGACAGGCTCCCAGTGTTGTGATGGCTCTGGTCAGCCGGGCCAGAAGGGTGGGGAAGGACATGAGCGGCTTGAGAAGGGACTGGACCGTGGTGTCCTGCTCATTCTGCGCGGCTTCCGTTGCCAGAAGAAGGCTGTATTCTGTGGGCGTAATGGCCAGTGCGCTGCCTGAGCGGATATCCAGAGAGGGCAGTTCCAGCGCTGCCATCTGGCTCAGAGTCTCATGGAAGGCATGGGCTACAGCCAGAAAGTCCTGCCGGAAGCACGGCAGAAACAGGCTGGTGGGTGTTGTGTTGCGGGCATGCTGGCAGCAGGAGGCCGTGCCGGCAAGGCGGCGAATGGTCCAGATGGTCAGCCGTTCGCTGCAGGCAAGGTCTGTCAGGTAAACCGGTGAGCGTGTCATGGCGTCATCCTGAAGGGGGCGGCCCTTCGGTCCTCTTTTGCGGTGATGTTCTGATTTAAATGAGAACAATTCTCATTTGCAAGATAAAAATGCGGGAGGCAGCATCCCCTGGCGGCCAGTGTGTTGAGGAGGGCATGGTTTTTCCTCTTTTCTTGTCTGTCGGCTTGGGGCAGTACAGACGCATGTCTCTGCTCGCATCTCTCTCCCTTCCGCTCCTTCGTAAGATGGACCCTGAAACCGCGCACGAGCTGGCGCTGGACGCCCTGCAACTGGGTGTGTCCGTGCCGGTCAGCCGCCCGAAGGATGATCCGGCTCTGGCCACCCGCGCCATGGGTATGCGCTTTTCAAACCCGCTGGGGATTGCAGCCGGGTTTGATAAAAATGCGCGCGTGATTCGCCCGCTGGCGAAACTCGGATTTGGGTTTGTGGAAGCCGGAACGGTTACGCCGCGCCCGCAGGCAGGCAACCCCAGACCGCGCCTGTTCCGCCTGACGGAAGACCACGCGGTGATTAACCGGATGGGTTTTAACAATCAGGGTATTGACCGGTTTACGGTCCGGCTGGCCGGCCTGCACAGGCCTTTGCCCTCTGGCCGCGGGGCCGGGGCAGGCGTGCCGGTTGGTGCCAATCTCGGGATTAATAAAACAGGAGCGGACCCGGAGCGGGATTACCCTGCTCTTGTGGCGCGCGTTAAGCCCTATGTGAATTACATTGTGCTGAACGTCTCCTCCCCCAACACGCCGGGATTGCGCGGCTTGCAGGATGCGGCCCGCCTGCGCGGTATTCTGGATGCCATTGCGGAGCGTCACCCGGAACGGCCTCCGCTGCTGGTCAAACTGGCCCCGGATCTGGAAAATGATGCGGTCGGCCCGATTGTGGAAGCGGCCATTGCCGGTGGCGCACAGGGGCTGATTGTGACCAACACCACGCTGGCGCGGCCTGCCACGCTGCTCAGCCCGAACAAAACGGAAAGCGGTGGTCTGTCCGGTCGTCCGCTGCGTGCGCGGGCCACGGAAATGCTGCAGCTGGTCGCGGAAGCCTCTGCGGGCCGTATGGCGCTGATTTCCTGCGGCGGGATTGAATCCGGTGCGGATGTGCTGGAGCGCATCCGGCTTGGCGCGGATCTGGTGCAGTTCTACGCCGCATTTTCTTATGAAGGTCCGGCCATTCTCGCTCGTCTGAAGCAGGAAATGCTGGACCGTATGCGGGCCGACGGCGTGGAAACGCTGGCAGATATCCGCGGGGTGGACCTGTAAGATGCCGGGTACACAGACCGACATGCGGACCCTGACGGGTCTGTCCTCCCTTGCGGACCAGTATGACGGGTACGTGATTGATCTGTGGGGCACGGTGCATGATGGCGTGCAGCCTTACCCCGGTGCGGTTGCCTGCCTCAAAGCCTTACGGGCGGCAGGGAAGCGCGTGGTGATGCTTTCCAACGCGCCGCGCCCGGCGGATGTTGTTGCCCGTCAGCTTGAAGCGTTTGGGATCGACCGAGACCTGCATGACGGTGTGATGACCAGTGGGGAAGAAGTGCGCCGTCTGCTGCGTGAGCGTGCTGATCCGTGGTTTGCCCGCTTAGGCCAGCGCGTGCTGCATGTGGGGGGCACGCATGATCTGGGCCTGTATGACGGGCTGGATCTGGAGCGGGTGGCAGACCCGGCAGAGGCACAGTTTATTCTCAACACCGGGCCGGATGCCGAGCGTGGCACGGACTCGGTTGATCCTTATCTGCCGGAACTGCGGGTCGGGCTGGAACGCGGCCTGCCGATGCTGTGCGCAAACCCGGATATGGTTGTGGTCAAAGGCGGCCGCAGGATGATCTGTGCCGGGGCTCTGGCAGCATTTTATGAGCAGGAAGGCGGTAATGTGCGGTGGGTTGGTAAGCCGTACAAAGAGATTTACGCGCCCGTCTTTTCCATGCTCAGCGTCCCGCAGGATCGTATTCTGGCCATTGGCGATGCGCTGGCGACGGACATGCGTGGGGCTGCTGTGGCCGGAATTGCCGGAGCATGGATTCTCGGCGGCATTCATCAGGAAATGGTGGGCGACGATGCAGATCTGGCCGCCAGAGAAGCGGATGCTGCCGGTCTGCGGCCTGTGGCAACCCTGCCGCGACTGGTCTGGTAACCTGCTGGAAGGCAGATAAAGCCTTTCTCTATCGCGGGGATGATGGGGGAGCGTGCACGGGCTTGTGCGCTCGTGGTTTAAAAATCTGGCAGCGTCTGGGCCAGATGTCCGCCCTGCCGGATGGGGGCGAGGCGGCGGGCCAGCCCCGTCGCGTCGTCCGTTTCCACCATAATGCCGCACATCGTGGCGTCGCCTTCCGCCGGTTGCAGGCGTTCACCGGGCATTTTGCGGATAAACCGGGCCATGGCAGGTTCCTTGGTCATGCCAATCACACTGTCATAATCCCCGCACATCCCGGCATCTGTCTGGAAGGCTGTTCCGGCAGGCAGAATGCGGTGGTCTGCGGTGGGGGTGTGGGTATGCGTGCCCACAACCAGAGAAACCCGGCCATCCAGCACATTGCCAAAGGCCCATTTCTCACTGGTGGCTTCCGCATGAATATCCACCACAATGGCCTGCGTGGTCACACCGAGGCGGTGGCGGCTGAGGAGTTCGTTCATGCAGCGGAAAGGGTCATCCAGCGGGTCCATGAACAGGCGGCCCATGGCGTTGACCACCAGCGCCTTGCGGCCATCCGGCAGTTCAACCTGCACGCTGCCATTGCCGGGTGTGCCGGGCGGGAAGTTGATGGGGCGGATAATGCGGGGTGTGGCGTCGATATGCCCGATCAGATCCCGCCGGTCCCAGCTATGGTTGCCCAGCGTGATCACATCCACGCCGCCTTCAAACAGGCTTGTGGCAATGGCGGGGGAGAGACCGAATCCGTGGCTAGCGTTTTCCGCATTGACGACGACCAGATCAAGCGCGAGCGATTTCCGTAAAGCGGGCAGACGGGACAGAACGGCCTCACGGCCACACCGGCCAACAATATCACCCAGAAACAGAATTCTCACGCCGTCGTCTTTCTTTGGTTACAGTCAGTCAAAATGCAGACTCTCCTGTTCTGTTACCAGAGAGGAGAGTGGCTGGTCATACGGCCCGGTGGGAAGCTGCTCCACTTCCTGCGCAGCCAGCGCGTAGCCCATGCTGGCAATACCCGGCAGGGCGGCCAGCGTGCGGTCATAATAGCCGCCCCCATATCCCAGACGGTTGCCCATACGGTCAAACCCCAGCAGTGGGACCAGTACGAGGTCCGGCCTCATAAGCGGTCCATCAGGCACTTGCGTGCCAAAGCGGCCGCGTAGCAGGGCGGTTTGTGGTGTCCAGAGCCGGAAGGCCAGCGGCTGGCCGCGTGGCGGTGTCTCCGGCAGGAGAACGTGCCGCCCGGCGGCGTTTAGCTGATGGCAGAGCGGGCGGAGGTCAAGTTCATGCGGCAGGGGCCAGACGCAGGCAATATGGGCATGGTCTGTTGCCAGCAGTGTTTGCGCCAGACGTGCGCACAGAACGGCATCAACCCCGGCAGGCCGCGTTTTGAGAACGCTCAGGCAGCGGGCGCGCAGGGCCTGCTTGGCTTCGGCAATGGCCGGAGAGTCTGACATGAGAGAAGAAGGAGAGTGCGAAGCCGCCATGGCCGTTGGTCTTTCAACCTCCAGGACCTGCGTGTGCAGGTGGGCGCCGGATAATGTGACCAGGGCCACAACAGAGCCAGCTCCCTTAGGAAGTGCTTATCGGCCCAGGGGATGACTCGCCTGACGTGCCGGGCAGCTCCGCCTCTTCTATGTAGGCGTCCTCAAGGCTGGCTGCAATAGCTTCCGCATGGTCTGCCATTTCAGCCAGACGATTGTTCCTCAGCATCTGCTCGACACGCAGGCGCTCGGCCTCTTCCACGGCCTGCGTCGTGCTTTCCGGCACATGCTGGCTGGAGAGATCCTGAATTTCATCGGCCATGAACAGCGCGGCCAGCACCAGCACCCGGCTTTCCCCGGTAAAACCGAGGTCCCGCACGCGCTGCACACGGCGTTCAACCTGCTGGGCCATGGCCTGAACGTGCCGTTCTTCTCCGTTTTCACATCCGACGGAATAGCTGTGGCCATTAATGCGAATTGAAACAAGCGCCATGATTATTTATCTTCCGGTCGGTCCGCGTGGGCCAGAGCGTCGCGCACGCGGCTGATCAGCACATCAACATTAGCGACGAGTTCCTGCGTATCAACGCTCTTGCGCTGTTCTGCCTGACGGCTTTTATCAAGCGCGAAGGAGATACGCTGCAAGGCACGATTCAGCCGGTCAATCGGGTCAGTTTCTGCAGGGGAGGGTGTTTCTGCCAGCGCATGGGCGGCAGATGTCTGTGTGTCTGTCAAAGCTGGTCCGGGACCCTGATCTTGCATTCTTGTTTACCCTTCTCACAAAAGGAATCACCCGCAAACGCGGCGGCGTCAAGCATGGTCATGGAAAACACTCCAAATTTATTCCCCACTTTTCTGCCCTGCGGGTTCCTTACACTGCATGATTACGCCACCGGCATGGCAGCCTGCGCTGCCGCACGAAATGCTGGCGTGCTGACAGCACAGGCGTCTGTTGCGCCGTTCGGGTTTCTCTCAGCACCCGGGGCGGCCGGATTTATGGGCGCTCTCTGGTGGCAGGCGCTGATCCGCCAGATGGAAGAGGAGACAGGCTGCCGGTACGTCCATGTTCTGGATTGCGGCAGCAGCGTCGGGCATGCGGTGCTGGCCCGGACGCAGGGTCAGAAAAATGTCATTTTACAGACCGACCCCGCACGCGCCGCCGCAGTTCGCGTTCTGTATCAGTCAGAAGGCGGGGTATTTTTTTCGGCGCGACCGCCATCATTTGACCTTACCGGGCCGCTATCTTCAAAAACGCATCTTGCCGCGTATTTCATGCGCAGTTATTGCCAATAAACGGTTCCGGGAAATAACGGCCCGGATAAAAGCCAAGAGGAAGGATTTCCCAATGACGCTTACCCCCCAGGTTAAGGCTATTCTTGATCAGTACGAGAGCGATAATCCCGGTACAAAAACAAATCTCGCCCGTTTCCTGAATGCAGGTAAACTTGGTGGCACAGGTAAGCTGGTTATCCTGCCGGTTGATCAGGGTTTTGAGCACGGTCCGGCCCGCTCTTTTGCGGCAAACCCGGCCGCTTATGATCCGCACTATCATTTTGAACTGGCGATTGAAGCAGGGCTGAGCGGCTATGCGGCTCCGCTGGGCATGCTGGAATGTGGCGCGGCCAAATATGCGTCTGAAATTCCGCTGATCCTGAAATGCAACAGCTCCAACAGCCTTGCGACGGAAAAAGATCAGGCCGTGACCGGCACCGTGGCGGACGCCCTGCGTCTGGGCTGTGCGGGTATCGGGTTTACCATCTATCCGGGTTCTGAATACTGCTTCGACCAGATGGAAGAATTCCGTGAACTGGCAGCAGAAGCCAAGGCGGCTGGTCTGGCCGTGATCCTGTGGAGCTACCCGCGTGGCCCGATGCTGGACAAACCGGCTGAAACCGCGGTGGACGTCTGTGCTTACGCAGCCCATATGGCCGCTCTGTGTGGGGCGCACATCATCAAGGTAAAGCCGCCGACGGATCTGGTCGCTCTGCCCGCCAACAAGGCGGCTTATGAGCAGAACAAGATTGATATCTCCACGCTGCCGGCCCGGATCCAGCATGTGGTGCAGTCCAGCTTTGCCGGCCGCCGCATCGTGATCTTCTCCGGTGGTGAAAAAGCCGGGACGGACAACCTGCTGACGACGATTAAGGGTATTCACGATGGCGGCGGCTTCGGCTCCATCATTGGCCGTAACGTCTTCCAGCGTCCGAAGGCGGAAGCTCTCGATCTGCTGAACCAGATCATCACCATCTTCAAAAGCTGAAACAGCGGACGTGACCACAGGACAGGGGGCCGGGATGACGGCGTATGATGTCTATCTCGCCACCCCCGTTCTGCGGGACGCCGAGGCTTTTTTACCAGATCTGGCGCGGGGGATGCAGCAGCATACCCCCGCTGCTGTTCTGCTGCGTCTGGCGGATGCGCCGGATGCGGACCTTATCAGAAAAATTCAGACCGTTCAGGCCGTGGTGCAGGCGCAGGATATTGCCCTGATGCTGGAGGACAGACCCGCACTTGCGGCCAGTACGGGGTGTGATGGCGTGCATCTGTCCGCAGGTTTTGCAGGGCCATCCATCAAGGATGTGCGCAGGCAGATTGGGGATGATCTGCAACTGGGTGTGTCCGTTGGCGGCAGCCGGGATGCTGCAATGCGGGCGGGTGAAGCTGGTGCGGATTATATCAGCTTTTCCACGGCCAGTCCGGTGGTTGCGGCGGAAGGCGAGGCCCCGGAAAGCCTGACCGACCTTGTGCGCTGGTGGTGTCTGGTGATGGAACTGCCTGCCGTGGTGGAGGTTGAAACCCCGGCGCAGGTTGCTCCCTTTGCGGAGGTCGGAGTGGATTTTATCCAGCCCGGTCCGGTCTTCTGGGAAAACCCGTCTTTGTGGACGTTTTCTGGCTGAACACTGAGGCTGCGCCTTAGTTCAGCCATGTGTCTGCGCCATGTCTGCACCCTGATCTTCAGCTTGAAGCCCGGCCTCTCTGGCCGCATACAGGCTGAGGACGTTTCAAAAAGGGTATTCCCATGATGAACAAGAAAACTCTTCTGGCACTGGTTGCTGTTGCCGGGCTTACGGGTGCGGCCTCTTCCGCGCAGGCGCAGAGCTTTGGCAGCATCGGGCAGAACGCTCTGTCCGCTGCCACCAGCAGCGCCAAAAGCGGGATGACGGGTATGGTGGGGAACATGCTTCCCAGCCTGTCCTCCGCCAGCACAAGCAACCTGACCGGTATTCTGGGCTATTGCGTGCAGAACAACGTGCTTTCCGGCACGACGGCGACTTCAGCCAATTCTGTGCTGAACAACCTGACCCAGCAGCAGGGCGTGACCTCTTCCAGCGGCTATAGCGCCGGGCAGCAGGGCCTGCTTCAGACGGGGGACAACCAGATGTTTTCCCTCGCCAACCTGAAAGGCCAGCTGAAAACCAAGCTGTGCAATATGGTGCTGAGCAAGGCGCAGTCTCTGCTGTAAGGCTCTGAGACGCTGTATGAAAAAAGCCTGCCAGATAAAAACTGGCAGGCTTTTTTTGTGCTTAGCGGGACGCGCTGTTTTGCAGCACAGGCGGCGTTGCAAGGCTGCTGGCTGCCCCGGTTATGCGGTGGCCCGGCTTGGGCTGGGGCACAACCGGCTGCACGGCAACCGGGGCGGGAAGGCCTTTGGGGGTATCGGCCCGTGCCGCCTGCGTCGCCTGTTTTGCGACTGTCAGAGCAGGGTCACTCACCGGGGGTAGCAGCAGGGACTGGGTGAAATACAGGCGACCGTTGGATTGCGGCACACCCGTCACCCACAGGCGGCTTGTCACGCCTGCGCCGTTCCCCAGAATGATCTGGCCCGTCGGCTGGTCAATCCAGGCGGACAGGATACGACCATTCAGAGTCGGCAGCCCGACGGAATGGGTGGGGGAGGCGAGGGCTGCGGCCCGCAACTGCTCGACCGACCATTTCCCTTTTACAATGGAATAGGCCAGAATTTCCCGCAGGAGGGCAGCGTTTTCCGGTGCATTCAGTTTGCTGCCGGTTGGCGTTTGGTAGTTTTCCAGCACGGCATTGGGGATGCCGAACACGGTAAACGGCCCGCTCTGCTGCAAGGTGCTGAACAGGCCGGTGCTGTTCAGACTGTGGACATAGTTTGCCATCTCAATAGCGGAGGGCAGCGTGTCAGATAGCGGGCGGTCACAAAAGGCCGGGCTTTCCGGGTCCGCGTAGGCAATGGCGCTGTCCGGAATGCCTTTCTGGTTTTCAGCCGCTTTTTTGCCCGGCGCGTAGGTGCGTTCCCCCGAGACGGTGGGGAGCATGTAGGAGCACGTGGAGTTATGCGTCACATACGTATCCTGCCGTGCGCCGCTCTGGCACCCGGCCAGAGCTGTCAGGGCGAGAAAGGCAGGGGCTAGCAGGGCCGGTTTTAACGATGTACGAGCCGGAACGCAGCGATGCCGCATGGGCGTCTCCCAAAAAATCATGCCGTAAAAATCAGAGTGGAGTCGCAATGCAGACTGCGCCGGGCAAGGTCAGCAGCCGTCTCCCCGCATTGTCCAGGCGGAGACAACTCCGTTCACCAGCTCAAAATTGGTCTGGCAGGTGTAGGTATAGGCGGTTCCGCCCCAGCCACCACCCCAGCCGCCCCAGCCGGGTCCACCCCAGCCGCCGCCCCAGCCACCAAAGCCGCCACCCCAGCCACCGCCCCAGCCGCCATAACCCCAGCCGCTCATGGGCATGGAATAGTCAGTCTGCTGGTTGATGTAGGACATGAACGTATGGTTGCCGGATACAAACTGGCGGGTGGGCACGCCGTAGGTCCGCACCACGTCCACCGCCTGCTTGCCAATCATGGAATCAAGCTGGCGGCGTTCTTTGGCTGTCGGCACCTGGCAGGCAGCCAGAGAGAGCATGCTCACCAGAAGAAGAAATTTTCTATGCGTCATGACGAGATCCAGACAGGGTGAAACATGCTGCCCCGTTATGCTGCGTGCGGCCTAACGGGGGCGGGTTAACAGAGACATACACTAAATCTTGCAGACTAACGGCTCAGCCACAAGACATCCTGTATGCGGCGCGCGCCACAGCCTAGCATAACCAGCCTGTCAAACCCCAGTGCAATACCAGAGCAAGGGGGCATGTGGGGCAGGGCGTCCAGCAGGTTTTCATCCATCGGCCAGTCCGGCCGGGTGGGGTAAAGGGCTGTGCGGGCCGCGCGGTCAGCCAGAAAGCGGCGGCGCTGTTCCGCAGCGTCTGTCAGTTCTTCAAACGCGTTGGCCAGCTCCATGCCTGCGGCATAGAGTTCAAACCGCAGCGCCACGCGCGGGTCCGCAGGGTCTCGCCGGGCAAGGGCGGCCTGACTGGCGGGCCAGTGGGTCAGGAAGGTCGGGCGCGTACGGCCAATGGCGGGTTCCACCCGCTCCAGCAGCAGCCGGAAAAACAGGTCTTCCCAGTTTTCTCCGCTACGGAGGGTGCAGTCTGCGGCCTGCGCCAGTGCTGTGGCATCGCCTTCCGTGGGCAGCAGATCCACCCCGGCATGCAGGCGGAAGGCGTCCTGCATGGTCAGGCGTTCAAAAGGGGACTGAATGTCCAGCGTCTGGTCCAGCGTGGGGCCGGTGTGTTCGAGGTAGGGCGGCAGGACGGCGCGCACCAGAGCCTCTGTCTCATCCATCAGTCCGTCAAGCCCTATGCCGGGGTGATACCATTCCAGCATGGTAAATTCCGGCGCGTGCAGGGCACTTTGCTCGCCATTGCGCCAGACTCGCGCAAACTGGAACACGGGCAGGCCCGTCGCGGCGACAATCCGCTTCATGGCGAATTCCGGACTGGTGTGCAGGAAAAGGGTTTCCTGCTCCCCCTGTGGTGTTTCCCGCACGGTGCGGAAGGGGTGCAGATGCACTTCTTCCCCGGGTGTGGGCACGGCGTAAGGGGTTTCCACTTCCAGATGATTACGGGCTTCCAGAAACGCGCGGATACCCCGCATCATCAGGCCACGGCGGCGCAAAAAGGGCAGGCGGTCCCGGATATGGGCCGGGTCAGGGTGCGTGGAACGAGACTGGGAATCAGTCTGTGGGATTGCAGGACTGGACATGGTGAGAGTAGAGCCGTGACATGTCTCATCCGGTCAACCCCCCTTCATCCGCGCGCAGGCTGCTGCGCACTCCTGAGGATCTGATTGCCGCAGGGCTGGTCCCGCCTGAGCAGAGAGAGGCGCTGGCCGCCGTGGCGCAGGACTATGCCACCGCCATTCCCCCGGCATTTCTGGACCTGATTGAACAGCCGGACGACCCGATTGGCATACAGGTTATTCCCTCGCCCGAGGAACTGCTGGTCACGCCGGAAGAACGGTCCGACCCGATAGGGGATGATGCGCTCTCCCCGGTGCCGGGCATTGTGCATCGATACGCGGACCGCGCTTTGCTCAAGCCCCTGCTGGTCTGCCCGCTTTATTGCCGCTTCTGTTTCCGGCGTGAGCATGTGGGGCCGGATGGCGGTGTGCTGGATGATGCCGCGCTGGAGGGGGCGCTGGACTGGCTGCGGGCGCATCCCGCAATCCGGGAAGTGATTCTGACGGGGGGAGACCCGCTGATGCTTTCCCCGCGCAGGCTTGGGCAGATCATTGCGGCGCTGTCCGCTATGCCGCATGTCACCACCATTCGTCTGCATACGCGGGTGCCGGTTGCCGCCCCGGAGCGTGTGACGGATACGTTGCTGGATGTGCTGGAGACGGACAAGGCGTTGTGGATGGCCGTCCATATCAATCATGTGCGGGAAATGTCTGAGGCCGCACGCGCCTGCCTGAAGCGCCTTGTGCGGCGTGGCGTGCCGCTGCTGGGCCAGTCCGTGTTGCTGCGCGGCGTGAATGATAGTGAGCAGGCGCTAGAAGACCTGTTCCGGAGCATGGTGGAAGTGCGGATGCGGCCTTATTACCTGCATCAGCTTGACCCGGCCCCCGGCACCGCGCGCTTCCATGTGCCGGTGGAAGAAGGGCAGCGGCTTCTGGCTGGCCTGCGCGGGCGCGTTACGGGACTCGCGTGGCCAACTTATGTGCTGGATATTCCCGGCGGCTACGGCAAGGTACCGCTTGGCCCGGACTATGTGGACGGCGCGTTGCAGGTGCGGGACCCGGAGGGGCGGCTGCATCATTTACAGCGTTTATAAGGCGTTCGTAGAAGGCAACGGGTCCATTGTGCGGTCGTGACCGTGCGGGAGACACCAGTCTGGTGGGGGTGATGAGACGGTCACCCGTATCTGCTCCCAGACATACAAGTTCACAGACATAAAAAAAGCGACGCTCCGGGGAGGAGCGCCGCTTTGCGGGGCGGTAAGGGATTACTCCCCGACTGCGCCACCGCCGGGGTGCCTGCGGTCATACCCGCCATAATAACGGGCGCTCCCTTTTTCACCCAGACGCGGACCGCCGACCAGAATCCCTTCCGGCATGCCCCACGGCGCGTGGGGTGAAAACTGATAGCCTTCATGCTCCAGTGTTTTTTGCACGTCCGGAGAGACCGCGCCGCTCTCTACTTCCACCGCTTCCGGCAGCCACTGCTGGTGCAGGCGCGGCAGGTCAATGGCCTGCTGGATATCCAGCCCGTAATCCACCACGCCCAGAACCACGGACAGAACGATGGTGGGAATACGGGAGCCGCCGGGGCTGCCAATCACCATTACCGGTTTGCCATCGCGTGAGAGAATGGTGGGAGACATGGAGGAAAGCGGCGTCTTGCCCGGTGCAATGGCGTTGGCCGCACTGCCGACAATGCCAAACATGTTGGCGGAGCCGGGTTTGGCCGAGAAATCGTCCATTTCATCATTCATGAAGATGCCGGTATTGCCGGCAATCACCTTTGCGCCGAACCAGCCGTTCAGCGTGTAGGTGGTGGAGATGGCAAACCCATCTTTATCAATTACGGAAAACTGGGTCGTTTCATGCTTTTCCGGTGTGCTGTCCCCCGGCTGCAACGTGCTGGAGGGCACCGTTGTATCCGTTGGAATATGCGCGCGCACGGCGGCGGCATAAGCCGGGTCCAGCAGATGGGCCACCGGATTTTTTACAAAAGCCGGGTCCCCGAGGTCACGCCGGTCAGAATAGGCATGGCGCATGGCTTCCAGCTCATAATGCAGGGCCGGAGCGGTGTGCAGGCCCAGTGCGTGCATGTCATAGCCAGAGAGAATGTCCAGAATTTCGCACAGCGCGATGCCGCCGCCGCTGGGGGGCGGGGCAGTTTCAACCTGAAAGCCCCGATAGGCGCAGCTGAGTGGCGCAAGTTCACGCGGGGCATAGCTGGCAAAGTCTGCTGGCTGAAGCAGGCCGCCATTTTTGCGGGACTCCGCAACAATTGCCTGCATGATCGGGCCTTTATAAAAGGCATCCGGCCCGTGCTGCTCAATCTGTTCCAGAGACCGGGCAAGGTCTTTCTGCACCAGACGGTCCCCGACCTGAAGGGGGGCGCCATCAGGCCGCAGGAAAATGGAGCGGGCGAACGGATCGGCCCGGAACGCTGCGGTTGAGGTGTTCAGGAGGGCGACGTCTCCCTCCTCCAGCACAAAGCCATCCCGTGCCAGAGCAATGGCCGGAGCCATGACGGCCTTGCGGGAGAGATGCCCCCATTTCTGGTGAACACTGTCCAGCCCCGCTACGGTGCCCGGCACAGCAACGGCCTTCCAGCCGGTGACGGACAGATCCGGGATAACATTGCCTTTGGCGTCCAGATACATATCGGCGCGGGCGGCTGCGGGAGCTTTTTCCCGGAAATCGATAAAGATCGCCTGTTTGCCCGGTGCGCGCAGCAGCATGAAGCCGCCGCCACCAATATTCCCGGCAGCAGGATAAACAACAGCCAGAGCATAGCCCATGGCAACGGCCGCATCCGCTGCGTTGCCGCCCTGTGCCAGAATACGCGCCCCGACCTGAGACGCCAGCTTCTGCGCGGAAACGGCCATCCCGTGCTGCCCCGGCGTGGGGGCGAGGGGCGGCAGGCCTTCCGGCTGGCTGGTGCCGTAGGCCAGCGGGTCTGGCGCATCGGCGGCCTGCGGGGCGGCGGCAAAGGACAGAGTGGGCAGACTGCCTGCGCCACAGGCCAGCAAAACCAGTGCGGCGGAACGCAGGGCAGAGAGGGTGCGGTCAGGCAGAACAGGCATAAGGCTCAGCTTTCAGTCGGGTAGGGCGGGCAGGTGTAGCCAGCGGGGGAGAGGGTGAAGATCTCACACCCGGTTTCCGTCACGCCCAGCATATGCTCGAACTGTGCGGACAAAGACCGGTCCCGTGTGACGGCCGTCCAGCCATCATCGAGAATTTTCACGTCAGCTTTGCCGAGATTGAGCATGGGTTCAATGGTAAACACCATCCCGGCTTTCAGCTTCATGCCCTCGCCGGGTTTGCCGAAGTGCAGAACAGTCGGTTCTGCATGGAAGGTACGACCGATCCCGTGCCCGCAGAAATCTTCCACAATGGAATAGCGATGTTTTTCAGCCAGTGTCTGAATGGCGTGGCCGATATCGCCAAGAGTGGCGCCGGGACGCACAACATCAATGGCGCGCATCAGGCAGTCATAGGTTGTCTGTATCAGTTTTGCGGCTTTGATGGGCACTTTGCCAACGGTGTACATCCGGCTGTTGTCACCATACCAGCCATCCACAATGGAGGTGACGTCAATATTGACGATATCCCCTTCCTGAAGGGTTTTTTCCCCCGGAATACCGTGGCAGACCACATGATTGATGGAAATACAGCAGGATTTGGGGAAGCCACGATAGTTCAGCGGGGCCGGAATGGCGCCGTGTTCCAGCGTGTACTCATGAATAATGCGGTCAAGCTCCCCTGTGGTGACGCCGGGTTTGACGTAGGGGGTGATCATATCCAGTGTGGCGGCCGCAAGGCGTCCCGCGGCGCGCAGGCCCACAAAATCCTGTTCGTTATGCAGAACAATGCCGTTCCTGCCCGCCATGCTGAGACTCCCTTATTGATACAGCTCTCGTTTTAAAGAGAGGTGCAAAATGGAGTCAGGGCGCAGTAAAGGCAACCCGCTTCCGGGAGGGAAGCGGGTTATTTAGAGAAAAATCAGGTATGATTACGTGAGGTATGGCCAGCACGCGCCCGATGTGTTGTGGCCGTGGCGGGACGAACCTTTGCGCCGATCAGGCGGATATGGTGCCCGCCGGAAACCGGGGAGGCCAGCACATAGCGGTGGCCGTGGCGCAGCGTGGTGCGGCGGCCTGCCGGAGCTTCCGCCACTTCCATCGGCGCATGGCGGGAAGAGGCTGCTGCCAGCATGATCACGCGGCCACCGCGCGTATGGCGGGGGGAGACGGTGTTGCGGGCCAGCACCAGCGGACGCGCAACCGGGGCCACGCCTTCCGCATCAAACCCGCGGTCAAGCTGGTCGGCCATGGCCAGTGTGCGCTGCACATTGGAGGAAGCGCCCAGCACCACACCAACCAGCCGCACATTATTGCGGATGGCGGAGGTGACGAGGTTGCGGCCTGCTTCCTGCGTGTAGCCCGTCTTCATGCCATCAGCGCCGACATAGGCCTTCAGCATGGGGTTGTGGTTGGGGATCATGCGCCCGTGGAAGCGGAACGCAGCCACCGAGAAATAGTGATAATCCTCGGGGAAGTCCGTCACGATATGGCGGGCCAGCACGGCCAGATCCCGCGCGGTGGTGAGCTGGTCCGGGTCCGGCAGGCCGGAGGCGTTACGGAAGGTGGTGTTGCTCATGCCCAGTGCGCGGGCCTGCTGCGTCATCATGGCGGCAAACTGCGGCTCACTGCCGCCACCCAGAAATTCACCCAGCGCGCAGGCGGCATCATTGGCGGATTTTGTCACCAGAGCCAGCATGGCCTGCTCTACTGTGAGGCGAGAGCCGGGAACCAGACCGAGTTTGGAGGGTTCCATAGTAGACGCATGAATGGAGACAGGGATTGTCTGATCAAGCGTAATGGTGCCAGCGCGCAGGGCGGAGAACGCCATATACAGCGTCATCAGTTTTGTCAGGCTTGCCGGGTAGCGGCGCAGGTCCGGATCGTCCTGAGAGAGAACGGCGCCTGTTCTGGCATCCATCACAATGGAGCTGAGCTGCCCGGCATACTGTGCGTGCGCTGCGCGCTGCGTTGCAAAGCTGCCCAGTGCCACGCCAGCAAGCAGGCCAGCCCATTTGCGCAGCCCGGAGCGGCGTTTGTGTGAAATTCCAGCCTGTTTGCGGCGGCCTGTCCCGTCTCCTGCTGCGTAACTGTCTGACACTGCGCGATCCTACCTGGTTCTTCTTCAGGATATTTAAGTGTGGTACTTCAGATAATAAGACCGCGTCTATAAGAAATCTGGACAGTCCGGACTCTGGCGCGGGGGTATTCTGCGTGAAATGTCAGTCTGGCATGTGGCATAAATAAGGCATTTGCCCCGGTATTGTCTTGATTTTGGAACGATTGTCAGCCCCTAAGCCTCTTCCATCCCTCAGGGGAATACCAATATGATGTGGCATGATTTTTTCTGTCAGAAACCGGAGCCGGAGTTCTAGCCCGATGGTATCGCGTCATTTTTCAGTCCTGCATGCGGGTAACGGGCCCTCCCGGCGTGATGCAGGAGGGGCCGATTCGGGCGATGATCTGAATGATGTGGGCGTGGTGGTGCGTGCGCGCCCCAAAACCCGCAAACCGGCCATGTATAAAGTTCTGATGCTGAATGATGATTACACGCCGATGGAATTCGTCGTGCATGTGCTGGAGCGGTTTTTTCAGAAGACTCGGGATGAAGCCACCAGCATCATGCTCAACGTGCACAAACGCGGCGTGGGGGTATGCGGCGTTTTTACCTATGAAGTTGCCGAGACAAAAGTCACGCAGGTGATGGATCTGGCCCGGCAGAACCAGCACCCCCTGCAATGCACGCTTGAAAAGGACTGAGTGCGGAGCAGCAGAAAAAGCACACATGCCATTTTTTGTGCAGTTGTGACTCGCAATTCCTCGCAAAGCAGCCAAATATGATGTGAAGGTACCAGACGCGGTGGCGGTCATAGTCACCGCACTCTGGGCATCGGGGGAAAGGAGCGTCTCGTCATGTTGTCACGCAATCTTGAGCAGACGCTACATCGGGCGCTTATTCTGGCCGGGGAGCGGCATCATGAATATGCCACGCTGGAGCATCTGCTGCTTGCCCTGGTTGATGATGCGGACGCCGTAACGGTGTTCCGGGCGTGTGGTGTTGATCTTGAACGCCTGCGTACCGATCTCACAGGTTTTCTTGATAAGGATCTGGCCGGGCTGGCCTCGGACCGCCCGACCGAACCCAAACCCACAGCCGCGTTCCAGCGTGTCATTCAGCGTGCGGCTATTCATGTCCAGTCCACCGGGCGGGATGAAGTGACAGGGGCGAATGTGCTTGTCGCGCTGTTTGCCGAGCGTGAAAGCCATGCCGTCTACTTCCTGCAATTGCAGGACATGACGCGGCTTGATGCCGTCAATTTCCTGTCTCACGGCATTGCAAAAGCGCCGGACCGTTCAACACGCCGCCCTGTCACGGGCAGTAACAGCACGCCGGGGCCTGAAAAAGGCGAGGACGCGGAGCGTGGGGAAAGCCGCACCCAGAAAAATCAGGATGCGCTCTCCACCTATTGCGTCAACCTGAATACCAAGGCGGAAGCCGGTAAGGTTGATCCGCTGATCGGGCGGGATGAGGAAATTGAGCGCACGATCCAGATTCTGTGCCGCCGCACCAAGAACAACCCGCTCTACGTAGGGGATCCGGGTGTGGGGAAGACTGCCATTGCCGAAGGTCTGGCCCGCCGCATTGTGGAAGGCAACGTGCCGGAAGTGCTGTTGCAGTCCACTATCTATTCTCTGGATATGGGCGCGTTGCTGGCTGGCACCCGCTACCGCGGGGATTTTGAAGAACGCCTGAAAGCTGTGGTGACAGAGCTGGATCAGGACCCGCACGGCATCCTGTTTATTGATGAAATCCATACCGTGATCGGGGCTGGTGCGACATCCGGCGGCGCGATGGATGCCTCCAACCTGCTCAAGCCTGCTCTGGCCGCGGGCACGCTGCGCTGCATTGGCTCCACAACTTACAAGGAATTCCGCCAGCATTTTGAAAAGGACCGTGCTCTGGTGCGCCGGTTCCAGAAGATTGATGTGCCGGAACCGAGTGTGGATGATGCCGTCAAAATCCTGCGCGGGCTGAAGAGCAGCTACGAAAAACACCATAAGGTGCGCTACACGGATGATGCGATCCGTGGGGCCGTGGAACTGTCCGCCAAATATATTCATGACCGCAAGCTGCCCGATAAGGCGATTGACGTGATTGATGAGGTGGGTGCGTCCCGGATGCTTCAGCCGGAAGGGCGGCGGCGTAAAACCGTCAACCTGAAGGATGTGGAAGATATCATCGCCCGCATCGCCCGTATTCCGCCCAAAAGCATCTCGGCGGATGATAAGGAAGTGCTGCGGTCTCTGGAGCGTGACCTCAAGGGGATGGTGTTCGGGCAGGATCAGGCGATTGATACGCTTTCCGCCGCCATCAAACTTTCCCGCGCTGGGCTGCGTGACCCTGAAAAGCCGATTGGGAACTATCTCTTTTCCGGGCCGACAGGTGTGGGGAAAACCGAGGTGGCGCGGCAGTTGTCCACCACGCTGGGGATTGAACTGATCCGCTTTGATATGTCCGAATATATGGAGCGGCACTCTATCTCCCGTCTGCTGGGAGCACCTCCGGGGTATGTCGGGTTTGATCAGGGCGGTCTGCTGACGGACGCGATTGACCAGCATCCGCACGCGGTTCTGCTGCTGGACGAAATTGAGAAGGCTCACCCCGACCTCTACAACGTGCTGTTGCAGGTGATGGACCACGGGCGGCTGACGGACCATAACGGCAAGACGGTGGATTTCCGGAATGTCATCCTGATCATGACGACCAATGCCGGGGCGGCTGACCTCAGCAAGGAAGCCATTGGTTTTGGCCGGGATGCACGGATCGGGGAAGATGAAGAGGCGATCAAACGCCTGTTTACCCCGGAGTTCCGCAACCGTCTGGACGCCATTATCCCGTTTGCCAACCTCACGCCGGAAACGGTGGGCTGCGTGGTTGAGAAGTTTGTGCTTCAGCTTGAAGCGCAGCTTGCGGACCGCAACGTGACGATCGAACTGTCTTCCGCCGCCAAGGAGTGGCTGGCAGAGCGTGGGTATGACCGGCTGTATGGCGCACGTCCGCTGGGGCGTGTCATTCAGGAGTTCATCAAAAAACCGCTGGCGGAAGAGTTGCTGTTTGGCAAACTGACCAAAGGCGGCGCTGTGAAAATCGGTCTGAAGAACGATGCCCTTGTGTTCGATATCCTGCCGAGCAAAGTGCCCGGCAGCGCAAAAGAAGACGAGCGCGGTAACGAACGCGAAGAGGAAGCCGCCGACTAACGGGCGTTTTCCTCGCTCCTGATCCGTCACTCAGCGGGCAGGACTAGTCCACAGGGACACAGCAGAACGGCCAGTCTGGTTATCCAGACTGGCCGTTTGTTTTTGGGTTTAAAAGTTTGCAGGCATGGAAGTGCCTGCGCGCTTTTGTGAGAAAGACCGCCTGATGTGGGCGAGCTTTTTTAAAAGAGTTAATCGTACTTTGTGCCATTCACCGTCACGTAGCCCGGTACATGCCAGGAGCGGCCGGTGCCGTGGTGGGTCCAGTCCACTCCCTGACGCCGGATGGAATCGTAATAATAGCGCCCGACCACATCAACCTGATCCCCCTTGGCGACCCACGGCCAGGCCGGGGCGTGCATTTCATCCAGACCGGAGACAATGCGGATCGAGACGGAGGGGCTTACCGCAACGTAAAAATACCCGTGCCAGCCGCTGCGCGTGCGTTTGGCGTTCGGGCTGACGGCAATGACTTTGCCGCAGATATGCACAGGCGTATCCGCTTTTGACCCGCCATTTTCATATGCGAGCTGTTTGGACAGAAAATCCTGATTGTCACAGGTGGCGGACACTGTCTGAGGGACGTCAGCCCTCTCGTCATGCCAGCCACGGGCCTGCGCCGGGTGTGTCAGGCCGCTCAGTCCTGCAAGCAGCAGCGCGGCGGGGAGCAGGCGGGAATATGCCATCATCAGGGACAGACCTTTTATTTCTTTTCCGCCATCAGGCGGGCGCGATAATCATCAAGGGACTGGGTGACTTCCGGCGCAGGCTTGGGCTCTGTCTGGCCCAGTGCCTTCAGAGCGCGGATAATCGCCCCAATCACCACAAGCCGGGCATACCATTTATGGTTGGCAGGCACCACAATCCACGGGGCATGCGGGCGCGCGGTCTCGGCAATGGCGTCCTGATAAGCCTTTGTATAGTCGTCCCAGTATTCACGTTCATGGATATCTGCCGGGGAGAATTTCCAGCGTTTTTCAGGAACATTCAGCCGCTCCAGCAGGCGCTCGCGCTGTTCTTCTCTGGAAATATGCAGGAAGAATTTCAGCACAATCGTCCCCTGCCGGTTCAGATAATGTTCCAGATGGCGGATATCGCTGTAACGGCCTTTCCAGAATTCCGGCGTGTTGACGGGGCCGGGAAGATGCTCGCGTTCCAGAATTTCAGGATGGACGCGGGTGACAAGCACATCTTCATAATGGCTACGGTTGAAAATGGCGATGCGCCCGACCTGCGGGGCGGCGGCATGAATACGCCATAAAAACCCGTGCTGGAGTTCCGCCGGGCCGGGCTGTTTGAAGGAGGTCACGGAAACGCCCTGCGGATTGACCCCGGACATGACGTGTTTGATGGTGCCATCCTTACCAGCGGCGTCCATCCCCTGCAGGATAATGAGCACGGAACTTGTCTGGTTGGCGTAAAGCAGGTCCTGCAGGTCCTGTAACTGCTCCTTCACGTCTTTCAGCAGTTTTGCACCATCTTCCTTGGTCAGGCCCAGATCACCATCATCATCCGGGTTGCATTTGCTGAGGTCGAACTTGTCCCCGTCGGTGACGTGGTAGCTGTCCAGAGCGCGCAGGAATTTGGCGAGTTTATTCATCGTTTTGCTTCTTCATTCTCTTTCCTGCCGTATGGCAGGTGTGAAGGCAGAGGTTGCTAAAAAAACGCGGGGACCACATATCGAGCCTATGGCTTTTCCGCATGTTTCCCTACTTGAACGCTCTGTCCGCCCCGGCGGGACGTTAACCGGCCTGCTTCTGGTGGCAACGCCAGCCCTCAGCGTAACGCCTTTTGACAGAAGTGTCATATATCTTTGCGCGCATGCCTCGGGTGAGGGGGCGATGGGGCTGGTTATCAACCGCCGTCTGCCCAAACCGGGGTTTGAAGACCTGCTGGAGCAACTGGAAATTCCGCCGTCTCCCTCTTTGCGGCGGCTGGGCCTGTGTGCAGGCGGGCCGCTGGAGGAGGGGCGCGGCTTTGTGCTGCATTCTTCCGACTGGCGGGGTGAGGGCAGTATGCCGGTCACAGGATCGGCCACACTTACAGCCAGTATGGATGTGCTGAAGGAGATTGCCGGAGGCGGTGGCCCGCAGGATGCCCTGCTGGCCATGGGCCATGCAAGCTGGGAGGCCGGGCAACTGGAAGAAGAAATTTTCCAGCATGATGCCTGGCTGCTGGCCCCTGCCAGCCGTGAGATTGTGTTCGGGCATGATCACGCGGCCAAATGGCGGCAGGCTCTGGCCTCAATCAATATTGACCCTATCAGGCTGACCGGGCGCGCCGGCCACGCCTGACGCGGCTTAAAAACGAAAAACGAAGTTGGACTGATAATAGGTGCCGCTTGACCCCCCAGCCCGGTTAAGGGCGCTGGAGGTCATGAAGCGGGAGACATATTGCGTCCAGGACAGATGCCGGTTGATCTGCCAGGCGAGCGAGGCCTGCGGGGCCATTCCCACAAATTTGCCTTTGAACTGGTAGGGAAAGCTGTAGGAGCCGGAAGATTTGTAAACCGGGTCATTCGGGCTGTAGCGCCAGAACAGCGGGTATTTGACCTGAAAGCTGAGGGACTTGAAGAACGTCGCCCGCACCAGCGGCGCGACGCTGATCAGGTTTGACCCTGTCATATACGTCGTGGTGTCCAGATAGTTGGTCTGGGGGTTGAAGGGCGAGATATAGGTGCCAATAGCCCCGGATGTTTTGCGGGCATTGCCACCGGAATACACATCTGTCTGCAACCCCGCGAACGTGTGAAAGCGGTCATGCGGGATACGGTACCCGACCAGTGTGTTGAGCGCGTACGCATTCACGTTACGGGACTGGTTGGTTTTGGCGTATTTAAAAACACCGCCCTGCCAGATGCCGCCAAGAGAAAATTCAAACGGACCGGCAATGCCATGCCAGCGCACGCCAAAATTGTTGCGGGTGTTGGAGCCGTTCTGGTTGCTTTTGGCGGTGGCAATCGCCCCGGAGGAACCGGAGAGTTTGTAGCCCACATAAAAAACATCCAGAAAGGAGTTGTATCTGTCGCCCATAAAGCGCCCGTCTGGCGGCGCCCATGTCATGTTGAAACCATAGAGGCGGGTATTATAGTTTTCCGTGTCATGGAACATTTTGTTCTGGCTGTCATTGGTCTGGACAAAATCCCAGCCATCAATGCGGATGCGTGGCCAGACCATATAGGCGCGGAACCCGTTCCATGAGAGCGGTACGTTCGGGGTTTCCCGGTTGTAGAGCATGTAGGAGGGGGCATCCAGAAACTGCTGCCGCCCGAACATGAAGCCGCTTTTAGCCCCGAGCATGGACCATTTTGTCTCGATAAACGCCTGCTGGGCATCCAGGCGTTTGCGGTAGGTGCTGCCATAGCCGTAGCCGTTCCAGCCCCCGGCATCCGCATTGATCAGTTGCCCGAACAGACGGACGTGAGACCCCAGATGCAGATCCGCGCCATACAGGTTGCGCACGCCAAAACGTCCGGAATCGTTATTATGCTGCGTGCCCAGGTTGGGGCGGGTTTCAAACCAGTTTCTCAGGCGGGTTTCTCCTGAAAAGCTGAGCCAGATTGAACCACTTTCGTTCAGGCCGATATATTTGATCAGATCAAACGGGTCTTTCCGTTTTGATTTGTCACGCAGGCGGCTCCAGTCTTCCGCCCACGGGGCGACGCCATATTCTCCAACCGGACCAAAACCTGCGGCTTCCCCGTTCCCACGGTTAAAAACACCCCAGTCATACTGGTGGCCGGATACGCGGCCCTGCACGCCGGTTGTCCGCACAGGCTGCCCCACAGGCGTTGCATGAGGGTACAGAACCACAGGCGGCAACGGGGGCGGTGGCTGCGTGGCTGCGGGCTTAACCAGAATATGTTCATGGTCAGTTGGCAGATAAACAGAGGACGAGCGTGGCGCGGCGGGAGA
>VNJZ01007556.1:0-42652 GCA_008042795.1 Drosophila asahinai | reverse complement strand
TCCCCACAGCGAGCCCGTTTGTGCCGGTAAAGAAATACAGACGGTTCGGGTTGGTGGGGCCAAAAATCGAGGCATGGTAAGCATCACAAATCGTGAATGCATCAGCCAGAGCATAGTAATACGGGATTTCGTTACGGGTGAAATGCCCCATGGTCATGGGTGTTTTGTGCGGCACCCATGTATCCCAGTTATTCCACTCCGCCTGCGTGTTTTTCCAGCTATGATCGAGACTGGCCAGACAGGCACTGGATGTGTGCGCGGTATTAAACAGAAAAGGCAGGACATACCCGCCTTTTCCGTCAGACTGCGCAAAGACACTCTTGCCGTCCGGGCGGTGCTCGGCACGCGGGTCCCCGTAGCCACGCACTCCTTTCAGGCACCCGAAGTAATGATCGAAAGAGCGGTTCTCCTGCATCAGGATCACCACATGCTCTACATCCTGTATCGTGCCGGTTACTGTGTTAGGCGCTATGGCAAGCGCCCGCTTCAGGTTTTCCGGCAACGCTGCTCCGGCCGTTGCAGCGGCGCTGAACTTCAGAAACTGGCGACGGTTAGGACTACGGAGCATGACAATATCCGTTACAGGAAATAAACAAAAAAGCTTTTAGAAATGCTTGCGCACGGTAAAGAAGACCATGCGCGGAGCGCCAGCCTGAAGGGTCTGCAGGCTGCCCGTCGGGTCAGTCTGGCGGAAACCTGCGCTGCCAACAGTCGCGACATAGCGTTTGTTGAACAGGTTCGTCACGTTGATCTGCATATCCAGACCACGCAGCGCCCAGTTCTGGCTATGGAAGCGATAGCCGACATTCAGGTTAAAGATGTCGTTCGGCTTGATCCACTGGTCATTGGTATAGGTATAGGTCCGGCGGCCCTGATACTGCATGCCGAAATTACCCCAGATCGAGCCATCATCATAGCTGATCTGCACGTTTGCCAGATTACGCGGCATTGCCACAACGCTTTTGCCGCGGGTGTTGTAGGTAATGCCGCCTGTCGTCAGATCATCATTATAGGTGGACTGGTTGTAGGCATACGAGACGTAGAGAGACCAGTTATCCGTAAAGTGGTAGTTAAACGCCGCATCAATCCCACGCGCGGTCACACCGCCACCATTGACAAGAATACTGGGAATACCCTGCACGTTATTGGTCGCATTGGGGGTAATGGACAGAAGGCGATTTTCAAACTCAATGTAATACCCGGTCAGAGAGGCCTGAATACGCCGGTTATGGAAGCGATACCCGATTTCTTCACTATAGGACATTTCCGGACGCAGAGAGTTTTTAGAGGCCGCATAGGCTGCACTCGTCATGGCGAACGGGCTGGTGGCACCTGTGGTTGAGTTATCAAAAGCCGCCATATTTCTTGCAAAATCGGCAAAAATTTCATTATGGCGGTTCAGGCGATAGTTCGCGCCGATCTGCGGCAGGAAGCCGTTGGCCGAGGTTATAGAACCGCCGGCATAGGTGTTGGTTGGCACCGGCACACCCATCTCATTCCCTTCAAGCTGACGACCACGGTTGTCAACAACGAGAGATTTGAACCCGTAATTCAGCTTAAGAGCCGGGGTAATCTGCCAGGTATCCTGCAAATGGAACTGGTAGGTCTTGGTGTTGAACGCACTCTGCCACTGGGTTGCAAAGGAATTCCCACGGAACCAGTGGACGGAACTGCCGGTATAGCGATCCTCGCTCAGCGGATAAAAGCGACGGGCCTGTTCAAAATCATTATTTTCAAACCAGAAGCCGCCCTCAATCGTGTGGTGCCCGATTTCATAAGACAGGCTGCCAATAAAGCCTTCACGATGAATATCATATTCCGTGGTACGGACGGACAGCGGAGAACCGCCCAATGCCTCAGGTGTCGGCGTATAAGGGGTGGCGTAAATCCCTTCGCCCGTATTGGTATGGCCGTAAACAGTGGCGGACCCTTTCAGGCGGTCCGTCAGGTGGAAGTCCAGCTTGCCATACCCCAGCACGTCCTCACGCAGGCCGGCTGAGTTATAGTAAGACTGATCCTGATCCTTGATCCCGGCCGGGAAAGCCGTGCCATTCTGGTAGGCTCTGGCAATCTCTTTGGCGAGACCATAGTTATTGGTAATATTATCCAGCTTATAGCCGATTGTTCTGATCTGCTCTTTGGAAATATCCTGATAATCGTTTTCTGCCCGCTGGCTGTAATCCCCAAACAGCGTCAGTTTTACCTTCTCACCCAGCGGCTGCACGAACTTGACGTTTGCCTGCTGCTGCTGCTGGATGCCAGTACCCTTCCACTTATTGGCGTCCTGATAATCATAGGACATATACATGCGGCCACCGCCGGGCAGCGTGCCGGTGTTCACCCGTGCAAACGTCCGCCAGGTTCCGTAAGACCCACCCGTTGCCGCAACATCCGCACCAAATTTCTCGGTGGGGTCTATGGATGTAAACTCAAGCGCGCCGCCAAGGTCATTCGAGGCGGCAACCCCGACAGACCCTGCCCCCTGCGCCAGGGTAGCCGTACCATTATTTTCTGTCTGCAAAGCGCGGCCAATAGACAGGCCATTATCATTCCCGTAGGCCAGATTGCCCAGCGGAATACCATCCATGGTAAAGCCAAGGCGGCTCTGATCAAACCCGCGAATAATAATCTGCTGAGACCATTCATAAGACCCCAGCGCGTCGGACGATGTAAACATCACCCCCGGCAGTTTGGACAAAGTTTTAAGGGGGCTGGTGCCGGGCGCCACCTGTTGCAGCGCCAGATGGGACAGTTTTTGTGTCTCACGCGCCGCACCCGCACCCAGCACAATAATCGATTCAGACTTGTCTGATTGTGTCGAGGTGACTTTTATTTTCCGGGGAGCCGCCGCCGGTTTATTTTTAGCTGCCGGTGTGGCGCTGGCCTGCTCAGCTTTTTTGCTGTGCGTGCTGGCTAGCGCTGTTTCAGCATGGGCATGATGAAAGAGCAAAGAACTCATGCATGTTGTCAGAAGAAAGAGTTTACTCTGTTTCATGCAGCGTAATTCCTCATACTGAGGCTCCCGGTCGGGGGTTAAATAACGCTGCGTAACCTATCGCCTTGCACAGGCGTGTGTGTTGTAGTTTGATGATTGTTCTGTGACAGTATTGTTAAAGAAAAGCCGGAGAAGTTACGGAAAAACAATGTTAAAATCTTTTTTATAGAATGTGTTTTTTGTAAATAACTCTTTTTCAGGAAATCACTATTTCCAGCCACACTCAGCCTGTGCAAAAAATCCGAAAAACCTTTAAAACCGCCTGTCAGCCCTTCTTCAGAAAATACAGATACGCCTGATGAGAAAGGGTGTTCAGCACTTTGATCCCTGCCTGTTCATCCGGCAGGCCAGATGTCAGCACCACCAGAATATACTGCCGCCCGTCAGGCAGCGTGACGATGGCAGCATCATTCCGCACACCGTTTACCCACCCTGTCTTATGCGCGACCGGTGTGCCTGCTGGCAGGCCGGGAGGAATAATGTCATTAAATTTCTGCCCCAGCATAATTTTGATCATGCTCTGGCTTTGCGTTTTGCCAACAATCTGACCGTTATTCAGCTTTTGCAGAAAACTCCCCAGACCACGGGCGGAAACGCGGTTACGAATACCCTGCGCATCCGCGTCAAAATCCTCAATCATACGGCCGAAGATAATACCGTTCAGACCCTGTGCATTCACAACAGAACGGATAGGCAGGACACCCAGTTTTTCAATCATCAAATTGGTTGCAAGATTACTGCTATACTGGATCATCACCCGCAGAAGCTCTGATACAGGAACAGCTTTTCCCGCCTGCGCGTAAAGAGGGTCATAAGAATCCTCTTTCTGCTCCAGTGTAAAGTGTCCCTTTCCGACCAGAGAAGAAAAGCGATTATGCACCGTAAGAGTATCATCCGGATGCAGAGTGCCTTTTGCAAACGCAGCATACGCCGCATCCAGCACAAAAAGTTTGATCGTGCTGGCGGCGTTAATCAGATCATCACAGTTCAGGCACACATCGGGTGCCTGCCCGCTTCGGGCGGCATAAACCGCATAATGTCCGGGCTGATGAGCAACCGTCTCCGCCATCCTCTGCGCGAGCGGCGTGGCACCAGCAGCGAAGCCAACACCAGCCTGAGAAGAAACAAGAACAAGTCCGGCTATAAAAACTTTTTCCATATCGTTAAAAGTTTTCAGTATCTTCATATGTCCCTCTCCGATGAACAAACCACAGGCCGGAAGAACTCATGTAATTCCACCGACCTCCGGCTGTTTAAGGCTTATGGGCTGCCAGTGTGTGCGCAAAAAACGTATTCATCCACGTATAAGCGGAGAGCCAGTCCTGCATCCGCAAAAACGCATGCCGTTCATCAGGCAGAGCATGTTCCTCATAGGGTACGCCACGTTCTGAGAGCAATCTGGCCAGAAGCGTGGATTGCTCAAACTCTACGTTATAATCATCATCCCCATGCACAAGCAGAACCGGGGCGTGCCAGCGGGCAATATCCGCGACTGGGGAAGACTGCCATTCCAGCTCATGCGCTTTTCGGTTTTCTTCTGGAGAAAAGCCGGGCTTATCAGCCTCCGTCATATCATGCACGCCATGGAAATCTGCCCCTGCGGCGAAAATATCGCTGTTGCGGGCCAGCGCCAGTGCCGTCAGATAGCCACCCCAACTCCCACCCCAGATGCCGATCCGCGCGGGGTCCACATCTGGTCTGGCTTTAAGATATCTCGCAGCTGCTAAAACATCCCGATATTCACGCACACCCAGCCTGCCAATATCGGGTGCGTTGCGGAAGGCCTCGCCATAACCCGTCCCGCTCCGGTAATTTACGGCCAGCACACTATAACCCTGCGCAGCCAGAGTCTGGTTCATGGCATAGGCGTTGGAATAATAGCCCATGCTGTTAAAGGCAGGGAGCATCTGCCTATGCGGACCACCATGCACAAAAACCAGTGCAGGACGCGGGATTTGAGAGGCTTCGTCTGGCACAAAAAGCTGCCCATGCACCTCCTCCCCATCCTCACTCCGAAAAACAACAACTTTCGGGGTGACAAAATGCGTGCCCGCAGGGTGTTGCGGGGAAACAAGCGGTTTTCCTTGGCCTTCGGGCGTTACCACAACCGGATGTATTGTTTGCACCGCATTTGCGGCCAGCAGACCGACACGGTTGCCCGCAACCGCAAGCTCTGTCTCCATATCTTCATTCTGCGTCAGACGCTGGGTTGAAGAGCCATCCAGAGCCAGCCGCCATGCGTGCCATGCATCCAGATTTCCGACATTGCTTGTGTAAAAAAGCGTCTTTCCATCCAGAGAAAGCCGGTAGGATGATACCTCCGCTTTATCCGGTGTCAGGCATGCTGGCGCAGTCGTGCCAGAAGCCAGCACTGAACACACCCGCATCCAGCCACTCCCTTCCCAGGGGAAGAGAATATGGGCGGAATCAGACCATAAAAGACCACTGCCTTCAGGCGCAAAAAACCGTGAGCCCGGACCAGAAGGCGGTGTCCAGACGGCATGGTCGATATTGCTCTGCAGATCATAAACATGCAGAGACCAGAAAGAGCCTTTCTGCCCCTTGCTTTCACTCAGCGGTTTATGCTCACGCACAAACGCTACAGAGCGGCCATCGGGGGAAAAGGCAGGCAGACTATCCTGCGCCAGCGCGGCGGCCAGGAACATCATGCTGGCGGACCGGATACGCCATAGTCCGATAAAGGTATGGCTGCCCCGGTCCAGCGTGACTATAAGCGCCGAGCCATCCGGCGCCCATTGCAGCGATGTCAGGTTACCCCGTACCGCCGTAACCTCTTTCGCAACCTTGCCGACCGGACCAATAAACAACGACCCTTTGCGGATAAACGCCAGCATCTGTCCATCGGGGGAAAAAGTCGGGTTCCAGCCTTCGCCCGCACGGATCGCCCTGCCATCCTCCCGCACCACATACACAGTCTGATGCGTTGGGAAGGCCTGAAGATCAGGGTTAGGGGAAGGATCATCCGGATATTCCGGGTCTCCTCCCTCCACGTACGCAAGCGTCTTACCATCGGGAGAAAGAGCCAGTCCCCACAAATCTGTTCCGTCATCCTGCGTATAATGCGTCAGGGTTTTTGGCGCACCTGCGGCGTCAGCCACCAGAATGTTGCGTACGCCATCCCGCTTTTCCACCCATGCAAACCGGGGTGCCGCACTGGCCCCGACCAGATCAGTCGCAAACGGCATAGCCAGAAGGGCGCGGATCTGCTGGGCAGCTCCCGCTGCATCCAGCGGAGCGGCATCGGCACCGCCTGCATTCCATATGCTCCCGGCAAGCAGCGCCAGCGCCAGAACAGAACGGCGGCTCATGGCTGCTTTCCTGCCAGAGTTGTGAAAATTTCCTCTTCTACACGGGAGAAGGAGGAATATTTTCCGCGTTTTTCCTGATCATAATCCGGGAAGCCATCTACCGCGAACAGATAGGCATCTCCATTTTGCGGATTATACCAGAAGCCGGAATGCAGGCCGTACGCATCCCCCAGATGCCCCCGCAGCCCGCCTTTATATCCCGGATAAGGGCTGGCAGGCTTTCCGTTGGTATCCTCAGTGCCTGTCAGCAAAAACAGGCTCAATCCATATGCGCTCAGCGGGTAAGGGCAGACGCCGTTCTGGCCGTTAAAGGTCCATGTGGGGGTTTCCATTGCCTCAATGCTCTGAGGCATCAGGAGCCTTACCCCTTCCAGTGTGCCACGCTGGATCATGAAGCGTGCCAGACGCGTCAGACCCTGCATGGAAATGCGCAAACCACCCTGCGGAGAAAAAAGTGTTCCGTTACTGCCAATTTTATAAGAGGCCAGCGCATCTTTGCTCCACCCTTTAAGGGGCTGGCTGTCTACTGTGGCCTCATAGCCTGAAGGTACGCGCCCGTAGAGTGTGGCCAGACGCTCCGGGTGGTCAAGCGCCATGATGTTGTATCCACCATCAATTTTCAGCGGCTCCAGAACATGATGTTTCTGATACTGGTCAAACCGTTCCCCGCTGACACGCTCAATAATCGTGCCGACAAGCCCGTAACAGAGATTGCAATAGGTAAAATATGTTCCCGGCGCGTGCCGATCATGGACAGAAAAATGATAGTTCTGATTACCGGGTCTATGGGTCGCATCAAAAAAATCCTGCACGGATTTTCCGGGCGGCAAAACATACACATCGCCATCGCGGAGAGTCGATGTATGGTTCAGAAGCATCCGCACGGTAATGGGTGTCTGCGGGAAATCCGGATTACGCAAAGTAAAGCCAAGATAGTCTGAAACATCGTGGTCCAGATTGACTTTCCCCTGTTCCACCAGTTCCATCAGACCAATGGTCGTCACCACTTTGGAAATTGATGCAATACGAAACAGTGTATCCTGCCTGACCGGGGCAGTATTTACGCCATCCCGCCGCGCAAACCCGCCATAATACTGATAAACACGCTGACCATGATGCAGTCTGACAGCCGCCAGCGCCGCCAGAGGCTGGCTTTCACCCTGCGTCAGCACAGCATCCATCTGCTGATCCATGGACCGCTCCGGCGTCTGCGCCAGTGCGGTCGTTGTAAAAAACGCCAGAGCCAGAGCGGAACAGAGTTTAAAGTTCATGGCGTTTTTCCTTTTGGGTAGAGTGTGGAACGGTATCTGGCTCCGGCCTGAACGGCCTGTTCTGAAAAGAGCAGAGGCTGCATCTCCCCTTTCAGCCAGACACGCAGAGCATCCTCGTAATGTCCGCTGCCCGGCAGAGCGGATTGTCCCGGGAAATTCAGGAACAGAGACTGGTCCCACGCCCCGACGTCACACACCATCAGATAACTCGCCCCCCCTGTTACGGCGTACGGGTTGCGGCCCTGTTCAAGGACTTTATGAGACAGGTTGGGGTTATACCAGCGCGCCATAACGGTATATGCGTCCCCTCCGCTACGGGCGTCTTCTCCGCCAATCGGCAAAAATGCTTCTGCTATCGCTTTAACGCTATGCAGCGGGTGACGAAGCTGCACCGTATGTAACCGGCCCCACTGCCACGCGGCGGCAACCGGCCCAAGCCTGTCACGCAGTTCATCCACTGCCTGCTGAAAAGCTGCGACAAGCAAAGTATTTCTCTGCGCTTCTGGGGCCGTCCCCAATCTTTCATCCGGCGTTTGCAGGAGTGCGAGCAGAACAGAGGCATTAAGCGGCTGTGGCAGCAGGGGGCGCAGATGTGCGGGCACCAGCGCCTGATAGAACAGCGTATTCAGCCGTGTCCACCAGGCCTCATACAGCGCGGCCCCGGCGCTGGCTGCCTCAACATGCCCGTCCCACCGGCGCAAGAGGGTCGCTTCCGCCGCCAGATGCGCAGGAACATCCGGCAGAAACTGCACGACGGACAAAGCGAGATGCGAGAGTGTATCGTGCTGCAATGCCACACTCTGCGCGAGAGTGGCGCGCGGAGAGGCCTGAAGAACCTCTGCAACCCGCTGGTAACGGTACGGGTCCTTCCATTCATAACTCACACAGCGTTCCGCGTAGGGATAATCCGCGGGCAGATTAAGTTCGTTCGAGGTCCCGAACCAGCCACAAGCCGGATTAAAACTGTTCGGGAGGGCATCCAGCGGCTGAAGACCTTTCCAGTCATAACGCCCGTCCCCCGGTGCGGGGAGCAGTCCATCATACCCGTTACGCCGCTCCGGCAGCCCGCCCGCTGCCTGCCAGCCAATGTTCCCGGCAGTATCCGCGTATGTAAAATTTGTCGGGCTGGTATGGAGCTTCAGAGCCTTACGGAAACTGGCCCAGTCACTGGCCAGATTGATTCCAATATTTGCCAGCATACCATTAGCACCCGGATACAGCCATGTGGCAGACACTGCCACAGCCCTGTTCCGCACCCCATCAGCCGACACAACAGGCCCCTGCGCCGCATAACGAAGCCTCACGCCCTGCGCAGGACCACCACGCACCGCAATGGTGGTCTCTTCCGTCTCCATCTTCACCCAGCGCCCGTTATGGAAATAGCGATCCGGGTGATCGGGATGCGTGCGCAGGATAAAGAGGTCTTCCTGATCAATATGAAAATTGGTGCGTCCAAAAGCAAAATATGCGTTATGCCCCTGCATGACACCGGGCATACCCGGTGCGCCGCCACCAATCACATCCAGCCCCGGTGCCGTCAGATGAATAACATGGCGTGGCCCCGGTGAGCCGAAGCTGAGATGCGGGTCATTCGCCAGAACAGGCCGACCTGTTGCTGTGCGCGTGGGGGCTATGACCCATGCGTTACTCCCTTCATTAGCGCGGCGGTGGTCGCCTTCCGTACGGGATGGAGGTATATGCAGGCCAGAGAGCGGGGGGCCATCCTGCAAAACCCCAAAAAGGCCCAGATCCTGTTCCGTCACAGCCTGCACATCCAGCCCGTCCGGCACCGTAAGGGTGTGAGCAGGGCGCAGGGGCATAATCAGTGCGTCATAAGCAAGCGCATCCTGCGCGGCCAGCCGGGCACGGCGAATTTCAGCCTGTGTGTTCCCGGTCGCTTCCGCGCGGATCCGCACAAGGTCCAGCACATCCCAGACAAGCGGCGTGTACGAAAAAATCCTGAATTCTTCAGGATATTGTTCTTCATTATTTTGCAGGTGCGCAAGATACGCGTTAATTCCCGCCACGTAGGCACGGGCAGAAGCCTGCACTGTAGAGGGAAGCGCAGCAAACTCCGCCTGCGCATCACCCCGGAACAGGAAAAGTCTGCTCGCGGTATCAGACGGCACAAAATCCGGGCCAAACACTTCCGCCAGCCGCCCCAGCGCGCGGCGATACTCAAAATCAAGCTGCCAGAGCCTGTCCCGCGCAACCAGATAACCATTTGCAAAAAACGCATCCGGCACGGAAGCCGCGCGAACATGCGGCACACCCCACTGGTCTTCCAGCACCTCAACCGGCGCCTCCAGCCCCTCTCCCTCCATAATCCGGGAGTTCCCGCCTTTACGGGCCAGAGCAGACGGAGTGACAAAGCCAGCCAGACCCGCGGCCACACCTCCCAGCAGAACACGACGACGGGAAAGAGCGGAGGCGGACTGTTTCATGTTAAGGCTGCATTTCTTCAACAAGATCACGAATAGTGACGGCCGCCCCGCAGGACAGCGTGAACCCCAGAGCGCCGTGACCAACATTCAGCAACAGGTTACGCCATTGCGTCCGTTCCACCAACGGCACGCCTGTCGGTGTTGCAGGGCGCATCCCGGCCCATGTCACGGCGGACGCGTAAGGCCCGGCGGCAGGAAGCGTTTCTTCCGCCAGATGCCGCAAGGATGCAATGCGCTGCGGGTCAGGCGACGCATTAAGCGCCCCGATATCGACCATAGCGGCAATACGGAGACGCTCCCCCAGCCGGGCATAGACTACACGGTTATCATAATCCGTCACGCTCACATCAGGTAGCAAAACGGGGTCAGCCTCCACTGTCAGGCTGTATCCTTTCAGCCCGTAGAGCGGCAGAGTAAGCCCCAGAGGCTGCACCAGCGTGCGCGAGGCCAGACCTGCCGCCAGCACAACAAGATCTGTCGGCAAAAGTGCCCCATCAACCCGCACCTGGCACGCCCCCGCCTGCCCGGCCTCGAGTGTGGCAACACCGTTGATCAGACGGAATTCTTTGCTGTTTTGAAGAGATTTGAGAAGAGACTGGCAGAACAGATAGCAGTCCGCAACTTCATCATCCGGGGAGAAAATCCCGCCTGCCAGTGTGGGGGAAAGACCTGCAAAGGCGGGTTCCACCCGTGCGCAGTCGGCCGGGGTGAGCACCTGCTCCTGTTGCGGGTTTTTGACATTCTTTGCTGCTTTGGAAAATTTCTGTGCGTTCCGGTAGACAACCAGTTTCCCCGGTTTGCGCCACAGGAAATCCGCCAGACCATCCTGCCGCCACTGATGCAGCGCCTGCTGTGATTGCAGGGCAAGTTTTAAAAGCCGGGCAGCGTTAGCGCTGTTGGTTCTGGCATTACACGCCAGCAGAAAATCCGTCAGCCAGCGCCACTGCTTCCAGTCCAGCCGGAGCCGGAGTGAAATTGGGGAATCAGGCCGTACCATCCATGAAAAGGCTTCAAGCGGAACACCAGCATCCGCCAGTGGCCGCACATAGCGGTAGCTCAGCTGCCCGCCATTGCCAAAACTGGCCTGCTCCCCAACATGCTCTTCCTGCTCGACCAGTGTCACGCTATGTCCGGCACGGATAAGCGCATAAGCGGTTGTCAGGCCAATAACGCCCCCGCCGACTACCGTAATTGTCCGTTTTGCAGGCATAAAATCCGCTGACCCCTTGTGTAGAATGACGAGCCCGCTGAAACATGCTCACGCCGGAGTGCGGGGATCTTCTCAGAAGAAAAACCTAAAAAGAGATACCCCGGCATGCCATTTAAAAAATGCCCGCCCCCCATAACCTGAAGTTAACACCACAGAGGCTTCAGAGATTACGGCACAGCCAGAGGCAGCCCCAGAGCCTCTCCGGCCGCAGTCGCCACATCATGCCGCAGATGCACCACACTGTGCCCGCCATTGGGATGAACACGGTTGGTCAGAATAAAAACATAGCAGTCATTCTCGGGGTCAATCCACAAAGATGTGCCCGTGAACCCGGTATGCCCGAAGGACTGGTGTGAAAGTCTCTCGCCGCGCGGCGTGGCATACGGCGAGGCAATATCCCACCCAAAGCCACGTAGGCTCGTCTGATCCGTGGGCTGTTGCGGTGTTGTCATCCGCAGCAGCAGGGCTCGGCTGAGAGGAAATGCACTGGGCCGCCCGGCGCGCTGATCCAGCAAGGCCTGCGCATAGCGCATCACATCCTCTGCGGTGGAAAAGAGACCTGCATTCCCCGCAACGCCGTTCATCCTGCGGGCAGTTGGGTCATGCACCACACCGCGCAGCATGGTGCCGTGTTCATCATACTGGGTTGGTGCAATGCGCGGTTGCATGGTGGCAGGCGGCAGAAAACCGGATTGCGTCATGCCAAGCGGTTTGAGAATGGCCGCCTGTGCATACACATCCAGCGTCTGGTCTGTCAGCTTTTCAACAAGCAGACCAAGAGCAATAAAATTGAGATCACTATAGATAAAGCTGCTGCCGGGTGTTTTGACGGGAACAGCCTGCATAATGCGGTCTGTCGCGGCGGATTTGCCCCACCAGTCCGGCACGCGGGGCAGGTCAGGTTGCAGGCCGGAAAAATGCGTCAGCAACAGGCGCACCGTAATCTGGCCTTTACCCCCTGCGGCAAACTGCGGAAGGTAGCGGGCAACCGGCGCATCTACGTCCACCAGCCCTTTTTCCACAAGCTGCATAACGGCCAGTGCGGTGATCATCGGTTTGGTGAGAGACGCCATGTCAAACACCGTGTCCCACGTCATGGCATCCTGCACCGGCACAAGACTGCGCGCGCCGAAGACACCCCGATGCAGCAACCGCCCATGCTGCCCGACACCCCATACGACGCCGGGGCACTCGCCCCGCCTGATGGCCTGCTCTATCAGCGCATCCGCCTTTGCAAACCTGTTCAGTTCACCCGGCGTCTGGCACCCGGAAAGACCAGCCTGCGCCAGCAGAAGAGAAGATCCCTGCAAAAAATGTCTGCGGGAGAAAGGAAACTGCCGCCCGGTCATGGCGCAGACACTTTAAGCGGATGCAGATCCTGTGCATCAAAACTGAAATCAGACCCGACAACCTGCATATGAAACCCCGTAACCTTACCGGACATATCGCGCTCAAACTGCACATAGCTGTCATCCCCGGCATCCTCAGCCCGGTTCTGCCACTTTGCCACAAACAGATCATGCGGGAGAGCCGACAATGTGCCGGAAAGGCCGTCTGCCTTACCAAATTCCATAACAAGAGCGTTATTTTTCAGAAACAGGCGGATATCGCCGCGCCACGCATCATGATAAAGCCCGACATACTCTTTCAGCTCAGAGACCGGGAGCGTTATAAAGGGCCGCGCGGGGGAGCCCGGTCCGGTTGTAGAAGCCTCCTGCGCGGCCTTTGCCTGCGCCTTTCTGGCTTCATTCTGCCAGTAGGCAACCCAGTCATCACTTTTGCCTGTCGCAATCAGCGCACTCATGGTCAGAGCGATGGAATAGGTCGCGTGGTTATCATCATGATTGGTGAGGACCACCAGCCCTGTATTTTTTTCCGGCAGCATGGAAACATAGCTGACCATGCCGCTGACGGTGCCTGTATGCCAGACCCGTTTGAGGCCGTAAAAATCTTCCATAAACCACCCATAGCCGTAGGCCCGGAAATGGCTTTTTGTCCTGTCGGCACTGTCTGGCAATGGCAGGAGCGCGTGGGGTGCCCAGAGCGCATCCCGTTGAGCCAGACTGATCACCTTCCGGCCATCCACGGTCTGGCCGCCATTCAGAAGGGTCTGAACCCAGCGGTTCATCCCGTTCACGCTGCACCACACACCGCCTGCGGGTGCCATGGCCGAGGGTTCTGCGTAGTCAGGCAGCACACCATCACTCCCCTGCCCCGCCGCAACATCCGCCTGCCCCTTGACCGGGAATGTGCTCTGACACGCCGGGAGTGCTGCGGTATCAATCAGGCGCGTCTGAACATAATGCTCCCATGTCTGGCCGGATACTTTTTCCACCAGCGCCCCGGCTACAACATAAAGCAGATTATTGTAGGCATAGTCGGCCCGGAAACGCCCCGTGAACGGCATGTAGGGCAATGCCGCCAGAATATCTTGCCGAGTAAACGTGCTGTGCGAAAACAGCATCAGATCTCCGGCACCAAGCCCCATGCCGCTATGATGCGTCAGCAGATCACTCACACGAAAATCCCGCGTAATCCACGGGTCTGAAACCCTGAATTCGGGCATAATATCATTAACGCGATCTGTCCATTTCAGCTTGCCTTCATCAACCAGCGTTGCAAGCGCGGTTGCTGTAAACTCCTTGCTGTTGGAGCCGATCGCGAAAAGGGTGCTGGTATCGACCTGACCACTTTTTTGATTATCAGCCTTGCGCCCATACCCTTTGGCGAACACGATTTTTCCATCATGAATCACACCAACGGCAACACCCGGCACATCAAAAGCCTGCCGTGCTTTGTCCACCACATCATCAATCTGCTTTTCTGTCAGGCCATCTGGCAGAGAGACTGTTGCCGCCTGGACAGACGTGCCTGCCACCACCAGACACAGTGCCGCCAGCGCACCGCACTGTGCGAACATGCTGAAACGCCGCTTTAATCGTGTCTGATTTGAACGCATGGAGGAAAAGACCTGTGTTTGAAACATGAGAAAACTCTAAAGCTTTAGAAATATTTTTTTATGGTACAGCCCATAAAGTGGCACAAAAACGAGCATAAGGAAAAAGATGGAAAATAGAAAAGATGTGAGTGGCGTGGAGGGATACCCGGCCCTGAGGACAAAAGAGAGCCACGCCTGAAAAGACACCCCCTCTTTTACCGGAGAGGGCAGAGCAAGCAGCGTTTTTGCGACAAAACCCGAAAAGAGAAACGCAAAGACGGCGTTTGTCCCAAATATCCTGAAAAACGTCGTAACAGAGCACATAACAGAACTGTTTCTCTGCACCATCCGGAGATCAAACAGAAAGTCACACACGCTCAGGCAGCAGAGCGCCGCCCCGGTTGTGAAGAGCGTGAAGGAGCTTGTCCATAAGGACTTGTTCAGCGGGAAAACCAGCCCCCACAGCAGACCAAGGACAACAGCAAGAAGACCCGCGACCATAAGAAGCGCGGGCCGCCGCGCCGGCAAAATATCTGGCCGCCGGAAGAGCTGGCCCGTCAAAACGCCAGATAATGTCGTCCCGACTGCGGGAAGGCTGCTTAAAAGCCCCTCCGGGTCCCACGTCTTTTCATACAGCACGCCAGTATGCAGCCATGTCTGGCACCACGCGGAAAACTGCCTGTCCAGCCATGCCGCCATATTTTTATCGGCATCCAGAAAAGGAAAATCCTTCCCGGGCCAGCCTGCATCCGGCACGGGCAGCGCATACAGCATCCCCCCGTAAGCCAGCAGGAGGATCGCGATAACGGACACTAAAACCACCGGCTTGCGGACAAACACATAAAGGCTGGCAGCCGCGACGTAACACAGGGCAATCCGCGTCAGGACTCCAAAAAAGCGCAGATGCCCGAAATGAAAGAACGGATACAGGCTGAGCAAAAATTTAAAGCCAATTAATGCCAGACCGCGCCACGCGATATGCGCCATCAACTGGCTCCGCTGCACTCCCTCGCTCAGGCGTCTGTCAAACGCAAAGGGTATGACACATCCCATGAGGAACAGGAAAAACGGAAAAACAAGGTCAGCAAGGGTGCAGCCATTCCATGCGGCATGCTCCAGCGGGGGCCAGACCTTGCTCCAGTCCCCCGGATTGTTGACCAGAATCATGACAGCAACGGTTACACCGCGCAGGATATCAAAAGAGAGGATGCGGGAAGAAGGCGAAGGCTGCACGGCCCCCGCCTCATGCTCTGACCTAGAAATGAACCTGCGCCTTCAGATAAACATACCGCCCGGCATAGTCATACATTCCGGGTGACGTATTATAATCACCGTTTGCGTAGAAATTCGGGTCCCGACCCCCAAGGTTTTTCACACCTGCCGTCACACTGTAGATGTCTCCGTGATAGGTCAGCATCAGATCATGATACCAGGCCTGATTGGTTTTCCACCACTCGGAGACAGTCGGGCCATAAGAAGAACTGGGATAATACGTGAACCCATCAATAAACCGGAGCATGTATGTCAGGCTCCAGCGACCATGAGTAAAGGTGGCAGACCCGTTGGCAACCCACTTTGGCACGCCCGCATCCGTGCTGAGATAGGAAATAAGAGGCTGGCCATCCTGGCTTTGCGCTTTGTAGGACATGATGTCCTGAATATCCGCACCGAATGTCAGCGTATTATTGTAGTCAATCGGCACCTGATAGGATGCGTTGATATCCAGACCATCTTCAATAAAAGCACCGGTATTTTCATGCAGACGCGCAATCGGGTAAAGCTGGCCATTCACATCGCGCCCATTGAGAATGGAGCAGTAGCTGCTGGACAGGCCCGTGCTTTCATAACAGCCGTTGAGCTCGGTCGAGAGAGACGGATAGCCGATTGTTTCCGTAATATGGGTATGGAAATAATCCACCGTTGCCGTAAAGCCCGGAATGAACCGCGGTGTGATGATGGAACCAATGGTATAGGTTCTGGAAATTTCCGGCTTCAGATTCACATTGCCGCCAGTTTCATATTTCAGAGATCCATTGGTCTGCTTGAATGTGTTCGGGTTGATGCCCTGAGCGCGGCAGTTATCCGCAATGGTGCTCTGCACGGCGCCGGGGTAGGTGGAAATATACGCGCACGGATCACGCGTGCCCGTCAGGCTGATAATTTTGGCTTTATAGAGATCCTGAATGGTCGGGGCCCGGAAACCCGTCGCGATGTTCGCCCGGAATTTAATATCGTCGGTCGGCGCATAAATCAGACCTGCGTGCCAGTTATAAGCCTGCCCAAAGGTATTATAATTTGAAAATCGCCCGGAAACTTCAGCATTCAGAGCTTTAACTGCCGGAAGATTCCGCAACAGAGGAATACTCAGCTCCCCAAAAACTTCTGTCACGTTATAGCCGCCGCCAGTATCCCCGCGCACCTGATTGGAGTTCAGGCCAGCCTGATCCTGCCATGAAGAATGCCAGTAGCCATTCAGACTGCGATGTTCGACCCCAAGCGCAATCCCCAGCGGACCATACGGCAGGCGGGCAAGATGCTTGTTGGCAACAGTAAACTGGACGTCCCGCATTTCCTGAGCGGACGGATACACATCATCAAAGCTGATATAGTTGGCAGCCGCGCGGGACATGGTGCCGGAAAAAGGGTTATACGGTGAGCAGCCAGCGGTATTTGCGCAAAGGTTAGGGTCATAATACCCTTCTGTTGAGCCAGCGCCGCCCGTCTGATGGAAGCCCAGCGCGTTTTCCATATTGCGCCAGTTAACGCGGCCCGTGCCTTTATCGGACGTTGTGGTTTTACCGTAAGAGAAGAAGAAATCATACGTCCAGCCACCCGTATGCGGCAACGTGCCGCGCGCCCCGCCTGTCAGCTGGTAGTAATCAATATTTTCATAGTCATATTCACGGCCAATCCCGAACATACGCTGGTTCAGCGCGACATCTGACCCAAACGGATTTCCCGGCTCACCGGCGGGCACAACCATTGCGCCAGAATTGCCTGTCAGCGTCGTGGCGGGTGTGGCGATATACATCGGCGTGCCTGCGCTGACTGTATGCGTGTGGCTGTAATTCGCCGTCATATAGAGCTGAAGATTGCTGTTGACGTCAAAATGCCCTGTAGAGGCCAGAGAGCCGACCTGCTGTTCCGCTATAATCTGGTTATCTTTGGAGTAATCATAGTTATCACTCCATTTATACGGCCTGTACCCACCATGCCCGTCAGAAATGACGGACTGCGCCACACCATCACTGGACGGTGTTAAAGGTGCCCCTCCGTTGAGGGCCGCATAAACAGGCAGAGCGCCATACTGGGAACCATAATACTGGTCCTGCCCCGGCGGGTTATTGACCTTTGCTTCCTGCATCGCCCATTTGCGCTGATCAGCCGCCATGGGCGCCTGATAGTTATAGGACCCGGCAATAGTAAAATTGCCACGGTCATGCATGAAATTGAACCCATGCGCGGCGGTCAGCGCCGTCGTCTGATCATCACCGTATTCACTGATCCCGCCGTTTGCGGTCAGCGTTGTACCGGTAAAATTCTTCTTCAGAATAATATTGACCACGCCTGCAATGGCGTCAGATCCGTAAGTTGTAGAAGAGCCATCTTTCAGGATTTCAATACGGTCAATCATGGCGGGAACAATGCTGTTCACATCCGGGCAATCAACCGCGCCATTCCCGTTGACCATACGGTGGCCGTCAACCAGAACCAGTGTACGGGCCGTGCCAAGGCTCCGGATATTCAGGCAGGAGCCGCCTGCGTTGGAATAGGTGTTCCCTGAAAACCCCATGGACGGGATGTGCGCAAAAACATCCCCCGTTGTCATAGAGGAAGACTGCTGAATCTGCTCACTTGTAATGACGGTAACCGGCTGAACTTCCGCCGTTTCAACAGCACCCAGATGCGTGCCGACCACGGTGATCGCTTCATCCTTGCCGTTTGTTTTGACCGTCGCGTCCGATTTTTTCGACGATTTGTTGGTTATGGCTTTCCCTGTGGTTGTCCCGGGCAGAGAAATGATCTGGGCGTGTGCCTCAGTCGTCAAGCCATAACAAAAGGCAGAAATGCCTAAAAGAAGAAGTCGCTTTTTATAGGTCCCTGATCCAGACATCGTCCACCTGCCTTCCCCGCCACCACCACGTAAATACGATATCGGAATGATCAGAAGAAAACGGAACGCTGTCCATGTCAAAAATGTCACGAACCATTAGCCAGCGGTTAAGGGGGGGGGTTACAGAGCAGGCAGACCAGCAAGATCGTCTGTGATCTCTTTTTTGAGAAGTTCCAGAATATCACGGGAAATATGAGAAAGGGCGTAATCCGCCCGGAAGAGAACCGTACAGGCTATCCCCAGTGGCGGCTTGAGTGGGAGCGGGGTAGGCAAACCGGGATGATGCAGAGCCGTCAGTCCATCCACAATGGCGCAGCCTCCCCCCAACCGGACCAGTTCCGCCGCCATATAATGCGTGCGCACCCGCACAACGGGTACAGCCGACAGACTGGCTTCTTCCCACACCATATCCAGAAGGCGCGCTGTCGGGTCATTTTCGCTCAGGCCGATATAGCGGGCCGGATCAATATCTTCCAGAGCGACCGGCCCCTTCGTCACGTCCTGATCAATCAGCACCAGCGGAACATCGGCAATATGGCTGGCCGTAAGCCCCTGCTTTTCATAGGTGCCGAAGACAATACCCAGATCAAGGTCATGATTGAGGATACGCGAGACAATTTCCGGCCCGTGCAACGTATCAATTGTCAGTTCGTTCCCCGGATGGGCCGCGTGATAGCGCTGAATGACTCGGGGCACCACGCTCAGCCCCAGACTAGGCACACAGCCAATACTGATAGCGTGACCATCCCGCGCATAACGCAGATTTTCCGTAAGCCTTTTAAGGTCAGAAATCTTTTCAAAAATTGTATTAACGTGGGGCAGCATAATCCGTGCTTCCCGCGTGGGCACCAGCCTGCCCCCTGTCCGCTCGAACAGGGCAAACCCTAAAGACTGCTCAGCATAGCGCAGCACCTTGCTGGCGGCGGGCTGAGAGACATGCAGCACCTCCGCAGCACGACGCAGAGAGCCCGTGGACATGATCGCATAAAAAACTTCGATCTGACGTAAACGCATAATAAGCGTTTTATCCTTTCTGGTCTGGTTTCCTAATGTTAACATACCACAACAAATTAGAAAGACCCATTTTGGGCCTTCACTCTCCCATCAGAAAAGCAAAATTTTTCCCTTTTTAAGTTTCTATAAGGACAGAAGACTTCAACTTTCTGTTATGGATCAATATTTTCTCCATACATCTTTTTATTTTCTGATCTTTTTTTAAATGTTCTGGAACAGAATCTCGTTTTCACTCTTATCCTCCGGGCATTTTTCTCAGGACTTCATCCTTATGCAAAGGCCCGTAGATACAGGCTTTCTGTCAAAGGAGTGACCACAGATAACCGCCATTTTCTTTACATCATAAATATTCACCATTCTTTTCAAATGAAATACCTCCAAAACAAACTTTATTTTATTCTTAGACCCATATTAATACCTGAATACATAAAAACAAACTCCCACCATAACCCGAAGTTATACGGCACAGAACAATATGGAATTGCGCCCTGCTGTTTGTTGCGATGATGCTATGAACAGCCCGGATGAATACTCTGTTTCATCACGCCCGTCCCTTTCCATACTCAGGAGATGTTCCGACCATGCGCTACAAAACCCTGAGACACTTTCTGCTTTACTCAGCCTCCAGCCTTAGTCTGTTCGCGGTGGTCTCACCGTTACAGAGTGGCGTGGCGTACGCAGAGGACGCGCAGCTTCCTAAAAAAACGTCTGTCAAATACAGCACAGCCTCCGCCCGAAAGAGCGAGAAGAAAACTCTGCTGCACGTTGCGGACCAGCAGGAAACGCGCAGCACATCTCCTGAAAATGTGGTTGTGACGGGCTCCATGCTTCGTTCTTCCAACAATTCCAACGCCAACCCGGTGCAGATTATCACGGCCAAGGATATTCAGCGGACATCCGCAACCACACTGTCCGACTATCTCCAGCGCCTGCCCTCCATGGGCAGTGGCGGAAGCTATAACAGCACCACCAATGGCGGGGGCGGTATTGCCTGCCCGGATATCCGCAACCTTGGGGCCTCCCGCGTTCTGGTTCTGGTTGATGGTAAACGACAGGTGCAGAACGGCGGCTCAGGCTCCTCCTGCGTAGATCTGAACATGATCCCGGTTTCCATGGTTCAGAGCGTGGAAATCCTGAAGGATGGTGGCTCAGAGCTTTATGGCGCAGATGCTGTGTCTGGCGTGATCAACATCAAGCTCAAGCACAATCTGACCACCGGCAATATTACCGTCAAAGGCGGCATCACCCAGTATGGGGACCAGCGGACGGGTATGATCTCCGGCATCAAAGGCTTCAACTTTGATCACGACCGCGGCAATATCACCATCGGCGGCCAGTATCTGAGCCAGGGGCCGGTTATGCAGCGGGACCGCGACTGGGCTTATAACCCCCAGATCAACAACCCTGCACCGGGCGGTTCGGTTGTTTACGGGTCTGGTATTACCCCCACCACCACGGCTCTTGTCGGGGGCAAGCAGCTCAAGCCCGACGCAAACGGAGGTTTTTCTCCTCTCACTGCGTCTGATCGTTATAATTACGGGCCGGAAGGGACGTTATCCCAGTATATACAAAGCAGCACTCTGACGGGTGACGCGCATTATGAGATTAACAAACATCTCAATCTCTATGCCAACGTACGGTATACGCACAAATCCTCTCAGGCGCAGCTTTCTGCCCAGCCCCTGACCGGGAGTGTTGGCGTTAATTCTCTGCCAGCGGCCTTTGTTCTGCCTGCTGGCAACCCCTATAATGTCTGGGGGCAGGATGTCGGACTTTATAAAAGAACTGTAGAATTCGGTCCACGGTCTTATGATTCCGCAAATGATTCGTATCAGGTCATTGCCGGGGGCAACGGGACGATTGTTGGCAACTGGCAGTATGATGCCTCCATGTCTTACGGCATGACGCAGAACACCCTGCGGACGCAAGGGCTGGTCAATTATGCCAACATTTTGCAGGAACTGGGGGTTTCACAAAACGGATCTTCCATTGCGTATGATCCTTCCGTCTGCACATCTCAGGCGGGATGCACTTTGTTTGATCCTTTCCAGACATGGCCAAAATCTGCGGTTGATTACGCCAGACATACGGAAATTGATCATTCCACCTATCAGTTGCGAGACTTCAACCTCCGTATCAACAACAACGATGTTGTGAAACTCCCTTACAAAGGCGGTGGCCCCATCGGGATAGCGCTGGGGATGGAACACCACAGTGAACAGCTTTCCTACCATGCGGACCCGGAGGTGCAGGCAGGCAACGTCGCGGGGTCCTACACCTCCAGCACGGGCGGCGGCTTTAACGCGACTGAAGTCTATCTGGAAGGCAAAGTGCCCCTGCTGCATAACGTCGCCTTCGCGAAAGATCTGACGATTGATGGTCAGGGCCGCTGGTCGCGCTACAACACGTTTGGCGATACGGAAAACTGGAAAGTCAGTATTAACTGGGCTCCTGTTAAGGATATCCGCTTCCGGGCAACGCTGGGAACATCGTTCCGGCAGCCCAGCGTGTATTCTCTGTATGGTGGTCAGGCCGTCGGTTTTCCTGCGGCCATCGATCCCTGCACACGCCCGGACTATTATGGCGCAGCGGCGGCAACTGTTGTTGCCAACTGCATGAAGGCCGGTGCCGTGCCCGGCAAGGTCACGCAGGCCTATTCCAATCAGCTCCCCAGCCTGCAGGGCGGAAACCCCAAACTCGGCCCGGAAGTCGGCCGGACTTACACGTTTGGCACGGTCATTACCCCGCGCTGGACTCCGGGGCTCTCGCTCTCGGTGGAGTACTGGCATACCACGCTTAAAAATACCATTGGCTCCGTTGGGACCCAGTATATTGTGGACCAGTGTTACACCGGGGCATCCCCCGGTTACTGTGCCAATATTTCTCCGCGTGACAGTAACGGGCAGATCACCATGGTGAATGCCACAACGCAGAACCTTGGCCAGATGACCACGAACGGCATTGATTTTGACCTTGATTACCGCGTGCGCCTGACCCGCACGGATGTTCTGACCCTCAGCAATAATCTGCAAGGGCTGGTTGGCTATAATGTGCAGCCTTATGCCGGATCTTCCTTCAGAAACGGTACGGGCCGCCTTTACTATACCGGTGGCGGTGCATATGCGGGCGCAGGTGTGGGGCACCCCCGTATTACAGATTACGCAACGGCCACATGGACGCATAAAGCGTTCAGCCTGACTTACATGATGAACTATACCAGCGGCATGCGGCTGAACAACGGCTCTGTTGACCTCACCCATTCCTCCGCAGGGTCATGGAACGTGCCCGGCATTTTCACGCATGATGTGACGCTGGGCTATAGACTGAAAGACTGGAACTTTACAGCAGGCGTCAACAATCTTCTCGATAAAAAGCCGCCCTTCATACCAGATGGCGTGATCAATACTGATCTGGCGATGTATTCGCAGAACGCCATTGGCCGGTATGCCTTCCTTCAGGCCGGAATGGATTTCTGAGTGAAGACTCTTAAAACCTAGGCGCACTGAGCAGACCCACATGAGTGAGTCTGCTCTCCTGCCTGAAGGACTGATATTTTCTGAAGAGCGTCTATTTGAAATGGAGGCTCCTCAGAAAAGGCAGGACAAAACCTGCGTATCCCTCCGGATTACTGCAAGACTCTTTTCTGGTGGCGTGACAGTCCCGTTTTCTCCAGGAGGACTGTTTGCGTCAGGCGGTCCAGAAATAACAGGCCATCCAGCCAGTCCCCAAGGTCACTTTGGTTGCCGATATGCCCTTTGCGGCCAGCATCGACAAAAGAGGCGCTCCAGTGCCGTGCAAATTTCCGAGCCGATGTGACACTCAGCCACGGGTCATTCCGGCTCCCGACCACTACGGACGGAAATGGCAACGGGGACAACGGGACAGGGCTAAACGCCGCCACCCGGTACCGCTCCAGCTCAGGTCCATTCTCCACATCCGCAGGCGCAACCAGCAAGGCACCGGCAACCGTCTCAGGCAGCAGTCCTTTTTTGATCGCATGCGTAATCAGAAGGCAGCCCAGACTATGCCCGACAAGCAGAACGGGCTTTTTGCTTTTTTTGACTGCCGCAACCAGCGCCGTCACCCAGTTCTCATAATCAGGTTTTGACCAGTTGGCCTGCGTGACGCGCCGCACCGCAACACCATTGGCCCGAAACAGTCTCTGCCAACTGGATTGCCAGTGGTGGCGGGCAGACCCATCCAGACCCGGCACAATGAGGACTTCAAACCCGGCCAGAGACGCAGAAAGACGCCGGACGATCTCCTCTGGCGCGCTGTCTTGTACGTTCACCTCCTGATGCAGGGACGCTGCTTTCTGCGGGAGCCTGCTTTGTCCTGAGAATGACAGACGCGGCACAGGTTTTCTTTTGAGAGCAGACATTACGCTTCCAACGTTTTTTGCGTCCATTGTCCGTTTATGCACACTCTGTCGCATCACACATTCCTTGTCTGATCAGGACGTTCGGTTGATTTCAGGAAAGCTTCACCAGACGCAGGTAAGGCTTGAGCGTCTTCCAGCCCTGCGGGAACAGGGTTTTTGCCTGCTCATCACTGACAGATGGCGCAATAATCACATCATCCCCGGCCTGCCAGTTGGCCGGGGTGGTCACTTTCTGTTTGTCCGTTAACTGGAGGCTATCAAGCACCCGCAGAATTTCATTGAAGTTTCGGCCTGCTGAGGGCGGATATGTCAGCGTCAGTCTGACTTTTTTACCGGGATCGATAATAAAGACGCTTCGCACCGTCACCTTCGGGTCAGCGTCCGGATGGATCATCCCGTAAAGGGTGGAAACTTTTTTGTCGGTATCTGCCAGAATGGGAAAATTAACTTTGCTGCCCTGAGTTTCAGCAATATCCGCCTCCCATGAGGCATGGTCTTTCAGGTCGTCCACCGAGAGGCCGAGCACTTTGGTGTTCCGCTTCTCCCATTCAGGCGCAAGCTGCGCGACGGCCCCCAGTTCAGTCGTGCAGACAGGAGTGAAGTCCTTCGGATGGCTGAACAGGATGCCCCACCCCTCCCCGAGCCATGAATGAAACTGGATTGGCCCCTGCGTGCTGTCCTGCACAAAATCAGGAGCGGTCTGGCCTAGCTGGATTGTCATAAGCGCACCCCAAAACCACACGGTTAAATCTGAAATAAAATAAGCACATATTTTTCTCGTTGTAAAAAACATAATTCAATATATTTTAGTGGAATAGAATTTTGGGCATCTGGCCCCCTTTCAAGGAAAGCTCATTCAGCCGTGGAGACCGAACTTATGCACAGAAAAACACTCTGGTCTGGCCTGACGGCAGGCGTGCTTGTGCTGCTGCTCGGAGGCGCACTGGTGCCCGCACACAACACACAGGCGGCGCTGTTTGCACTTTCAGATGCCACGTCCTGCCTGTTCCAGTATGATGTGACGCAGCAGACGCAGGAAATTGCCTCACGATGAAACCACTGAGGCCCTCTAACCGCTACCGCGCCATAATCTGGTGAGGTTTGACCAGAAACACGCAACAAGCTGACAGAAGACACAGCACGAAACTGAGAAAACCAATCCCCAGATACTGGCCGCTATTACCCGCGACACCAGCCAGAATTGTTGTGGCTGCCTGAGAAAGCATCCACGCGCCTCCGGAACGAGACGCCAGCTTTCCTGAAGGGTCAACCAGGCAGGTTAAGCCAACCAGAGCAGGGTAGATAAAAAACCACAAAGCATAGTTTAAAGAAAATGCTGCTTTAAAAACCAGCCACGATGGCGGCCATGCCTGAAAAAAGCAGATCACACCCGTCAGTAGAAGTGCGGGAATCAGCAGGCGCATACTTGCCGTGTTCCGGCTAAGCCGCACACTCGCAAGACAGATGCACAAGCCGAGTATATTTGAAAATGCTGATAATGTGCCAAATGATGCTGTGGTGAGGCCTACTGACGCGGCAATACGCTCCGTAAAAGGCCAGACCGCGAGACTGCCACCCGTGTAGCACAACACTGCAAGTAATGCGGCAACAGCAGGCCCAGATGCGGGCTGCCCCGTGCGCACTACGCCTCGGAGCTGATTAACGGTATCGGGCAGCAGCCGCATCAGGGGTGCCAGTGCGAGCACAATACACGCCAGAACGAGGAAAACACCCTTCTGCCCGGCTATCTTACCGATAGAAGGCAGAACAAGGCTGGATGCAGAAAAAACAATCGTCTGAACGACCATCACAAAAGAGAGCACAAAAATAGGTTGCCCCAGTCGGCTGGCGCCCACATTGACAACCGCATTCAGTGCGCCAAGCCCCAATCCGGACAGCACACGGAGCGCCAGTAATATCCAGAAACCATTTACATAGGCAGACGTCGCCTGTGCAAAAACAACGCAGATCGCGGCAACAAGCGCCAGAGACCGCAACCTGATACGATGAACAGCGGAGGCTATGCCCGTCATGGCCGCCGCATAAGAGAGCATTTCTACACTGCTCCACACGCCAGCCTGCGCGGCAGTCATCTGCCCATTTTTTATCAGTTCCCCAACGGCAAACGGACCCAGAGAATTCATACTATGCGCGGCACAGTCTGCCGCGCTGATTGCCACGAGTGTCATAACGCCAAGTGTGCGTGTTTGCTGTAGCATGCTTAAAGAGACCGCATGACTTCAAAGCCGAAGGACCGTAAATCACCGGGATATCGGCTGATATTCCGGTTAAAGAACTCACCAAACGCATTTGTATAGGTCATCTGGTTTGTAATATTATGCAGCCAGACAGCAACTTCCGTCTTTTCATCAACAGAATGCCAGGCAATCCTGACATTGCCAGTAATAACAGGCTTTTGGGAAAAGGCATTTCTCACCAGCGCCTGCGTCTGCGGTGACGATAAAAATGCAGCCGGTGTGGCAGGGTGCACATCAGACCATGCCTGAAAACGATACCGGCTGGTGTAACGCCAATCTGTCTGGAGTGTAAAATCGCCAAATGATACGGGGATTTTATAGCTCAGCAGAAAATTGGTCGTGACGTGCGGCGCCCGTTCCAGAGGCTGACCGGACAGATCAACCGGGTTCCCTCCATTAAAGGGTGTCGGCGCGCTCGCATTCCGGAAGCTTGTATAATGCGCATCCTGATAGGAAACACCAAAAGAACCAAACAGGTTATCCGTCGGCCGCACCTGTCCTTCAAATTCAAATCCGTTGGAAACAGCACGGGCCGCATTGGTTGTATGCGTGCCGGTATTTTGCAGAATTGTAACCTGCATATTGTTATAGTCGTAATGGAAACCTGAGAGGTTAAGCTGCGCCTTGCCGCGCCATAACCTGGCTTTTACCCCGCCTTCATAATCAGTCAGCACTTCCGGGTTATACAGGCTGAAATCGGATGCCGTTGCCACATAGGTATTGTAATTGCCTGTCCGGAAACCGCGTGCATAGCGCAGATAACCAGTAATCCCGTGTGAAAAACGATATTTCAGGCTTGCATCTTCACTGTCCCGGTTAAAGGTTTTCTTCAGCGGCGGTCCGCTCAGACTCTCCCCTGTAGCAGGATCAATAAATGTGCCTGTACTGGTATTGATGTAGGTCAGAGCCCGGCTACTCGTATCGTAAGGGTTGGAGCTTTGCGTAGTGTAAGCCCATGCCTCGCCGTTAGCGCTCCGGGTTTCAGACGTAAAACGGCCGCCGATATCAAGGGTCAGGCGGCGTGTGAGATCAAAAGACAAAGCCGAGAAAACCGCAGCATCCTGCGTATTGATATTAAAGCTGGATGCGTTGCCGTTCACCCCGAAATCAATCGGACTATAAAGCGGCTGCTGGCTGAAAGACTGCGTCATGTTCCGCAGATAATAGACACCCCCGATATAGCGTATTTTCCTGTTCTGCGGAGACGCAACCCGAATTTCGTTACTCAGAACCCGCGCCACGCCGCCAATATTTTCCTGATAATCCACAGCGGCCGGGCTGGCATCATCATCCGAGAACACATTGAAATGATTCCACTCCAGAGCAAAAATATTGCTCAGGCTCCAGCCACCTGCAAAATCGTAGCGTGCCGTGGCAGAAAGCCCGGCCCGTCTTGTTGTTGCATCCGTGCGACCGTTATTCTGGATATCCCTGCGCGATGTCTGGGCATATCCCTGAGCATCCGTACCACCCTCCAGAAGCCCTACATGGTCAATGGGGACTTCCGTTCTGTTCCGCCCAAGATGGGCCTTGATCAGAATGGAGAAATTATCAGTTGGTTTTGCAAGAATCTGTCCACGCATATCATAATACTGATATCCGCCTGTCGGGTTTTTATGGCTGCCATTATAATACTGGCCATCCATACGCCGGTTAACAATGGCAAAGCGCGCCATCAGCTTATCTTTTATAATCGGGCCGCCAATGGCGCCTTCTTCTCCCCACAAACCGTAATTACCAGCCGTGCCGCGCACATAACCATCAAGAGTGTTTGTCGGTTTTTTGGTGTAATAAGACACCATCCCCGCCGTTGTATTTTTGCCCTGTAAGGTGCCCTGCGGGCCGCGAAATACTTCCACATGGTCAAGGTCGTAAATTGGTGTGCCCTGCGATGTGCCGCTATCCAGAAACACGTCATCTTCAGACACACCAACCGCAGTTGTCATGTTTGCTGAAAAATCATTTGTACCAATCCCGCGCAGGCGATAGCGCGGATTGGTTGAGCCTGACGTGCTTTCTGCCATAAGGCCGGGAATATCGCGCGCCAGAGACAAAGCATCCCGCACACCTGTGGTCTGAAGAGTCTTGCCGGAGAGTGCCACAACGGACGCGGGTATTGTATTCACCTGCTGAGCACGCTTGTTTGACCGCACCGTAATTTCCTCAAGTGCTGAGGGTTTAGACTGTGGCGTGGACACAGCCGCATGGTTTTTCTGACTGGCCGGCTTCTGCACTACGCTTTTTGGGGCAGATGAAACGGTATGAGGCTCTGTCTCGGCTGCGTATGCCGCGCATGTTGCCCCCAGAGAGACAACAAAAGTGAGAGACGCGCGGTAGGGAAAGTTATGGAAGAGCATGTCACAATGACCCAACATCCTGTGGTAGCAGCCGCGCTTCGGCTTCAAGCTGCTCCAGAGGTTTATGATGACGGATATAGGCGCGGTGCGCATTGGCGGGAGGCTGATAATCCCATGCCGTACAGCGGCCCGTCGCCAGAGCCCGCTTTACGAGCGCCCGCCGTTGCTGGCTCAGCACAACTTTCTGGCGGAGCAGTTCAAAATTCCATTTCTGGAGAACTTCGGTCTGGAAAGCCTTTACATCGGCCTGATAAAGAGGAAGGGACGCGAGGTTCCGCTTTTCATCCGGGTCGTCTTCCAGATTATAAAGCTGATCAGGATCATCCGGCGTGTAGAGGAATTTCCATTTCCCCCGCCGGATCATAACTGTTGGCGCGAATGTGCCTTCACCCAGATATTCGCCATAAACTTCGTCCGTCCAGCCGGTCTCCCCTTTAAGCAGAGGCGTCAGATCACGGCCCGTAACCTGTGGCGCAGAGGGTGCGCTAGCCAGCCCGCAGAGGGTTTCCCCCACATCCGCAAGGCACACAGCCTGAGCCACCTGCTGTGACGCACCACCCGGAAAAGCCATGAGAAGCGGGATACGGGCCGCCCCTTCCCGAAAGGACATTTTATACCATTGCCCATGCTCACCGAGCATTTCACCATGGTCACTTGTGAAAATGATAGCTGTGGTCTTGTCCAGACCGGTCTGACGCAAGACCTCAACAAGCTGCCCAAGCTGATGATCAACGTAGGACAGAGCACCGTAATAAGCGCGCCGGGCACGCAGCACGTCAGACTCGGATGGGCGCTGGGCATCAATCCCGCATGCCGCCCGGATACGGTCAGCAGAAGGGTGATTTTCTACGGCATCCGGCACACGCGGGAGAGGAATGTCACTCTCTGCATAGAGATCCCACCATTCCGGAGTAATATTGAAAGGATCATGGGGGTGCGTGAATGACACGACCATACAAAACGGCCGCTTATCATCACGCTGGCGAGCCAGATCAAACAGCTTGCGGCGGGACGCAAACGCAACTTCTTCATCAAAATCAATCTGATTACTGCGCAGAACCGGGCCTGCATTCAGCACGGAATCCATCGAATGATACCAGTCCGGCCGGTCCTCCTTATTCTGCCAGTCCGGCACCCACGTAAAATCCGAAGGGTAAATATCTGTGGTCAGGCGCTCCTCAAAACCATGTAGCTGGTCCGCTCCAACAAAGTGCATCTTCCCGGCAAGAATGGTCTGATACCCGGCATCACGCAGCCTGTGGCCGAATGTGGGAATGTCTGAATGCCATTCGCTCCCGTTATCCATAATCCCGCTTTGAGAGGGCATCAGGCCCGTCATGAAGGCGCCCCGAGACGGCCCGCAGAGTGGGCTGACCGTGTAGGCATTCTTAAAAACTACGCCACGTTCTGCCAGACTGCGCAGAGCGGGCACTTTTGCCGGGGAGGGGTCACGGCCCCCCAGAAAGGCTGGCAACGCAAGAGCCGTCAGCTGGTCCGCCACGACAACCAAGAAGTTCAACGGAGCATCTTTTGTCACTGCATCACTTTCCATTGCTTATTTAACTATTTTATGCCGTTTTATTTCTTAAAATAAACCATGTGATTCGTTATTTTTGATCTATCCACGTTCGTATGTGTTGTATAAGCATGACTTATGACACCGAATCAAGCTGACTATCTGTTACGCTCGCTCCGCCTGATTGAGGCTGTTGGCCGCTGTGGCAGCTTCAGCACAGCAGCACTTGAGCTCGGCATGACCCAACCGGCTGTAAGCCAGCAGGTTGCTCAGCTTGAAAAACTGTTAGGGGTGATTTTGTTTGAGCGTCGGCACAGAGGGGTGCTGGCGACCAGACACGGCCAGATGCTCCATGCGACAACAAGTGATGTGCTGGCACAGCTCTATAGTACCATGGAGAGCATACATGACAGTCATTCCAGAAAAACGCTGACAATCCTCACAGATTATGGGTTCGCAGCGAACTGGCTTCTGCCCCGGTTGTCTGATTTTGAAGAGAAATTTCCTGAATTTGACGTCAGTCTTCTGACAACACAAGCCAGACGAGACGCCAAAATAGACCACAGGAACACCCCTCATGATGTTTCCATTCTTTTTGGGGAGGACCCCCATGCACACGGCGTCTCTTCAATCTGCCTGTTTCAGGAAGAGATTGTGCCTATCTGTAGTGCCCTATATTTCAAAGCAGCGGGACCATTTCATGAACCTCAAGATCTTCTCTCGGCAAAGCTTTTACATTTAAGCGGGCCGGACCATCAGTGGTTTACATGGGCAGACTGGTTTGGCGCGATTGATAGCAGGCTCCCGTTAAAATCATTCCGGAAAAATGGATTATTTTTCGGAAATTATCCACTCCTGCTTCAGGCTGTGTTGCAAAATCAGGGTATCGCTCTAGGGTGGAGGCCTTTGATTGATGATCTGATAAAAACCGGTCAAATTGTATCTTTAAGTAACAAGAGCATTAAAAGTCAAAGAGGGTATTTTATAGCAACTGATTCCAAAAAAAAGCGTCATGTTGACAGTTTTATACAATGGGTTCTTACACACTCTCATACCCCTTAATATAATATCCAATCCTAAAAGGAGTCTGACCTTCTTAATTTCTTCCAGAAAAACCTGATAAAATAGCGGTTTATACTGCCATTTCAAAACAATATATACTTACCCTGAATGCATCGTGCGAGAAGCATGAAAAGCAATCTTTACGGCGCAAAATAGAACTCTTGAAAATGCTCTAAAAAAATCAAATATTTTGAATGTGATAAAGAGACCAGTTTTTCTGAATTCAGGGAGGCTGACAGATAAACTCTGCCGCCCTCCCTTTATCTGAAATAAAAATCAAAACGCCCGTTTCTCTTTCTTTATTCTGAAGAGAAAACACTCACAAACGGTAGCTTATTTTAGCAAAATAGTATCCGCCCATGAAGCCATAAGCCGAATAGTATGGATATTTAAAGGCGCCGCCAGACGAGGCCTGCCCGGCTTTGGACACCTGATTAGGATATTTGTTGAACAGGTTTTGCGCCCCCACGCTGACGGACCAGCGCGGCGTAACATCATAACTCACTGTAAGATTGGTAATAAATGCCGGTTTGACAACCGTCCAGTCCTTCGTTGCAAGACTTGGGTTAGCAATATAGGTCAACTGGCCGTAGCGCTGCTCCTGAAAGGACACCATCCATTTATTTTTTGCCCATGTAATCCCAAGAGTTTCCCGGTTTTTAGGGGAGGAATGGAGTAATGTGTTCTGGGCATACCCATCAAAATACGGCTGATTAAACGCGAGAAGCTGGGACGGCGTGGCATTGTAATGGCTGATCTCAGTATCCGAGAAATTGACACCAATGGAAAAAATCCACTGCCCGTAATCATGCAGATTCAGGTTATAGGCAGCATTCACATCCCCGCCATTGGTCACGGTATTGACCGGGTTCGTATAGTACTGAACGTACCGGATACCATTCAGCCCAAGACTGTTCAGCATACTTTCAACCGCAGCCCCCCCAAACTGGGTGGAATTGGCCATGCGGTCATTGATGGCAATGCGGTAAAGGTTAGCTGTGAGTGTGAAATTATCGACCGGATGCGCGTCAATCCCGATACTGTAGCTGCGCGAATACTCGCCTTTTAACGGGCCACCCCCTAATGCGCTGGCCGCAGCGCTCGTAGTCGGTAGCTGTGCAAAGGTGTAGGTCGGAAAAGTTGAGGTATAATAATAATTTTCCTGACCAAGCGTCGGAGGACGATAGCCTGTGTTAAAATTAGCGCGAATGGCCCAGCGTTTGTTAAAATCATAACGTGTGCCAACGGAGCCTGTTTCCGTCGTCGTCAGATTGGAATAGCTGACCACATGCCCACCCAGTGTCCACTCCCATTTTGGCAGAATATGGAAAGAGAGATTGACATGCCCGTCAAACGTATCCCGCGCTGTATTACTGGCCGTATCAGGAGATGCACCAATATGGCCTGAGGCTCCCGGCGTTGCCGTAGCCCCGGCATTTGGCCCATCCAGCACCTTGACGCCACCATTCGCCCAGGACTGATAATCGCCCGCCGTCAGCTGGAACGTATCGTGCCGGTATTCCCCGCCAAATTCCAGCATGACCGGCCGAGACAGAAAGGACGGTGTGAAGTTTCTGGACGCCTTGAATCCAGCCACAAGCTGGGTGGAAATATCGGACCCATCGTAAAAATTACGTTTGCTGGCCAGGCCAAATGTCGGGTTATTGGAATTGAGCGTTGTATAGCTTTCATCATCCCGACCGAACGTTACGTACCCATCCCAGTCAAACCCTGCAGTTGTACCCTGCACACCGCCGTTAATCTGAAAGTCATTTTCCGTCATTCCCATCAGCGGGATAAAGCCATCAGGATAGAGGGCACGCACCGTGTTATTGTTGGCCTGATTGCGATACGTAACCTGATTTTCAACCGTCCTGTGTCCATACGTTCCGGTAAGATAACCGCGAATACTGTCCGTTATGGGTAAGGCCCCATTGAGGGAGAGCGTCTCCATGGTTGTGTGCCCAAGCCCTTCCAGCCGGTTATAGTCCCGCCCTGCCTTTTTCTGGCGTGGGTCGACACTCCCGTCGGCGAGAGGGAAATACATGCTACCTGTATAAAGCCCGGAACGATTGGTGGGGAGCTGGTTGGATACCTGTGCCGCAATATCCAGAAAGCCCCCGCGGTTGCCAAGCTTTATGGCATAATCCCCATATCCGTTTACGCCCACACCATCTCCGGCATAGTAGCCGCTGTCTACAAAATTGAGCGATCCTCCGCTTGTATTATGCTTGAGCACAATATTGACGGCACCGGCGATGGCGTCCTGACCATACAGGGCAGAAGCCCCTTCCGTTATCACTTCAATATGGTCGATAGCACTCAGGGGAATCAGCGACAGATCGGCGGGCTCCGTTCCGGAATTAGGGCCAGCGTTCGCGTTGAAATTTGCTGTCAGGTGCCGCCGTTTTCCATTGACCAGCACTAGAGTCTGATCGGCCGAGAGGTTACGCAACTGCATGGTGCGAATAAAGCGGTTGGAGCCCACGCCACTGAATGAGGGAGAACTGACTGAAGGCATAAGCTGTTCCAGCGCAGCCATAGCGTTGCTCTGTCCTGTTTTGACAATCTCCTGCGCGCTGATCACCTGAACATTGACGGTACTGTGCCTGCGGGTTGTGCCGGAAAGCACAGGGTTTTCCTGCTTGCCCACCACCGAAATTGTTTCCGGGGAAGCCTGTAAAACCTCTTTTTTATGAAACGGTTTTGCTGCTGTTACGCGGCTTTTTGTTGCAGGTTGATGGGAAGAGACCGTATGCGTGCCCTGACGCCCCCGCGGTTTGCCTTCCTCCACCGTGCCTGCATATGCAGTTGCCGGAAGGGCCGCCATAACAACAACAATTGGAAGTGCTTTTCTTCCACTCGCGACCTTAACAACCATAGTGAACGATCCCTTTTTCATACAACTGTTTTTAATAGTTGTATTTGGATAAAAAAATGCCTCTTGGCTGATTCAGTAAGTAAAGGTAATCGGCGGCGGCTCTTCATTAAGAAGAAAATTGCCAATAGCCTTGTATTTGTAAGCCACGCTATCATGCGTTGTATGTGTGCGGGCGTTACGCCAGTGCCGGTCAAAATTAAACGGCTTCTGTGTTGTGGCGGCACCCCCGACGTCATACAGTTTCTGCGAGACGTGCAGGGCGCTTTCCGTGGATGCTATTTTTGCTTCTGCAACCGCAATTGACGACTGTACCAGAAGATTTTCCGTTTCTTCCGTTGTGGCATGACCACGGCTGACGTCTTCCAGTTGCGCACGGGCCGCGTGCTCCACATATCCGGCGGCACGCCGGACCAGTGCTTCGGCTGCTCTTACACGCGCTGCAATTTCTCCTACCGCGTACAGAATGTAAGGATCATCAGTCGCTTTGCTGACGCCACTTTCACGCAGGGGACGTGTATGGTTTCTGGCCCAGTAAATGGCATCATCCAGCACAGCCAGCCCAATCCCCACATCAATAGCGCAATGGATGAGCTGCGCCGAGGCCCCAACGTAATTCCGCCTGCCCGACCAGTGGCCTGTTGGAATAATCTGCTCTGCTGAGAGGGCAATATCGTGAAACTCCGTCGTACCGCTGGCTGTGGTACGCTGGCCCATGCCATCCCAGTCGTCCTTTAAGACAAGGCCCTGCGCATCTTTTGGCAACATGACGTAGAGCGGTTTCCCTGCCTCATCGAGCGCCTGTACCTTAATCAGATCGGCAAAAAGACAACCTGTGCTGTAAAATTTACGACCTCGCAAGACTGTCTTGCCATCAACATGCGCGAGATGGGTATGAATTTCTCCTCGGAAACTACCGGTCCGTTCCGCCACCGCGCCAGAACTGATGCGGCCGCGGCCAATCTGCCCCAGATAACGCGCCTGCGCGTCTGGTCCGGCCATAAGCCGTAATTGTTCAATATTGATAAAATGCGGGAACAGGGCCTGTGCTACATTGGGGTCTGCTTTACCAAGCGCTATAAAGACCTCAGCAACCGCACCCTGAGTAACATCTCCACCCCCAAGCTCTTTTTGCACCCGTGCGGCACCAAGCCCCGAACGCGCAATTTTTTCGAAAATATCAAACGGTAAAATCCGTTCCGCGTCCCGCCGCGAAGCCTCTTCAGCAATCACGGGCGCAAGCGTGCGGGCGAGATGAACATAATCTGTCATGACTGTGAATCCATTACCGAATAAGGCTGAGAGACCGGAAGGCGCGCCGTACGGGCGGTCATGGCAAGCATGACGATCACGCCAAGCCCGACAAAGAGGCTGACAAGACTCAAAGCGACCTCAAACCCACCCAGCCGCGTTTTGAGAAAACCAATTAAAACCGGCACAAGCATGCTGCTGATCTGGCCGCAGCAATTGATCAGGGCAAAACCAATGGCCCGGTCCTGCGCAGGTAAAAGGCCTGCGGGAATACTCCAGAAAATTGCTGTTGCAATCAGATAGCCTGCAACCATGACAGTCAGAAAAAAGAGGGTTTCTGTCGTTCCGTGCGCTATCCACGGCAGAGCCAGCATGCCTGCCATAGCCAGCGCTCCACCCAGCGCGAAATGCCAGCGCCGCTCCTGATGCTGGTCTGAATGCCGGCACGCCAGTAGCATGGCCCCAATACCCACCCCATGCGGCAAGGCACTTAAAAGACCAAGCTGTTGCAGGTTCTGCACCCCTGCGGCACGCAGAAGCGACGGCACCCAGAAATTGACGACATTCCCCGTACACGTAATGGTCAGGCAGTAGCTCAGAGACAGTAACCAGACTGTACGGTTGGAAAACGCACTGACAAGAGAGGCACGGACGGGACGGATGGTTGCGGACGGTTCGCGTACCATGGTCTGCTGAATGATTATTTTCTCATTCTTCTTCAACCAGCCTGCATTATCAGGCTTATCAGCCAGCCAGCCAAAGGCCAGAAATCCTGCAACAACCGGCGGGAGCCCGCCGAGCAGAAACAGCCATTGCCACCCGTGCCAGCCCCAGAGCCCGGCCAGATGGGTCATGATCCAGGTTGCACTCGGCCCCCCGACGATCCCGCACACAGCAATCGCCATGATAAAGCGTGACGTGATGCGGGCACGGTAAGCACTGGGGAACCAGTACGTCAGATAAAGAATGACACCGGGGAAAAACCCGGCTTCTGCCATCCCCAGCAAGGTGCGCGTGGCATACAGGGAGTACGGCCCCTGCACGAATGCCATACCAACAGTCACCAGTCCCCAAATAATCATGATCCGGGCGAGGGTTCTGCGTGCCCCCCACCGCTCCATGACCAGATTACTCGGAATTTCGCACAACAGATAACCGGCTGAAAAAAGGCCGACAGACAGACCAAAAGCTGTGTCGCTGATATGCAGATCCGCACCGAACTGAAGATGCGCAAAGCTGACAGCCACACGATCCAGCCAGTTAAAAACAAGGCAGATGAACAGGAACGGCATAAGACGCCACGCCACACGCCGGAAAACAGCGCCCTCTGCCGCCCCGGCAGGAATCAGAGCCTCATTGCTCATATCGACCGACTTCCAGTCTGGCCTGATCAACCAGCGCATAATGCCTGTCCAGCCGCGCACGCCGCTCAGCCAGCAGCAGCCGCTTGCTCCATGCCATAGCGGATGTCGGCAAACCTGCCAGACGTGTGGCGAGAGCCGTGGCCTCTGCCAGCGGATCCTGTGCAAGGGAAGACACCAGCCCTATGCGCTGCGCATCTTCAGCATCAAAGCTGCGGCCCGTCAGCATAATATCCAGCGCTGCGGCCTCTCCGATCAGCGAGGGCAACTCTATCGCGCTGAAGCCGGAGAGCATGTCATGCTCGACCTCAGGAAAACGAAAACGGGTTCCGGGCGCTGCAATCCGAAAATCACAATACATGGCGATGCTTATCCCTAATCCGATGACATGACCGTGCAGGGCCGCAACAACGGGTTTGGTAAAATCTTCCGCAACACCGGGAATACAGGAGGCCAGCACATCTGTTGTCGCCACCTGCTGCGTTGCAGAGATTTCCTTAAGGTCTGACCCTGCACAGAACGCCTTTTCTCCCGCACCATGCAAAACCACGGCTCTGACTGCGGAATTATGCAGTGCCTCATGCCAGATACGCCCCAGTGCTGCTTTGTCGTGGCTGTCCAGCGCGTTCAACCGGTCAGGACGGTTGAGAGTGATGGTGAGAACACCGGACTGAATAGCACTATCTATCATGGTTTATCCCGAATTAAGCATGATTCCGATTCGTTAAATTAGCCATAGCAACATTTTTCGATGTGGAATATAAAAAGTTTATATTGTGTTCTTTATGTTCGTTATATGAACAAATATCAGGGCTGTAACAATGAAAGCAATTATCCTTTCGGACTTTGGCGGTCCCTCTCAGCTCAGGCTGGAAGACGTCCCCACACCTGAGGCTGGTGCGCATGATGTGCTTGTGCAGGTTGAAGCCGCAGGGGTGTGCCACCATGACCTGCTGCACAGAGCAGGCAAACTGGCAGGAGCCCCTAAGGGGGTTATCCTTGGTCACGAGGTAGCGGGCCGCGTTGTGGAAACGGGGGCCGCCGTAACCACGCTGCGCGTCGGGGACCGCATAACCGGCTATCAACGCCGCTTTTGCGGACAATGCCGGGACTGTCTGAGAGGGCGGCAAGACCTGTGCCGCGCCGTCTCTCTCCCCGCCGTGGATACGGAAGGGGCTTATGCCCAGTATATTCGCCTGCCTGCTGTCTCCGCCATCCGCATCCCGGATAATGTCACGTTTCAGCAGGCCGCCCTTGCATCCTGCCCTATCGGCACCGCCATGCGGGCACTTGTCTCACAGGCCGGACTGACTGCGGGCGAGACTGTTCTGGTTAATGGTGCCAGCGGAGGGCTGGGCGTGCATCAGATCCAGATTGCCCGCGCACTGGGGGCGCAGGTTCTTGCCGTGACAGGGGACCCTGCAAAAGCCCGCAGACTGGAAGAACTTGGAGCATCCTCAGTCATAGTGGCACCGGATGGAAACTACAGTCCTGCGGTGTGGAACCAGACCGGTAAGCGCGGTGTGGATGTTGCCATGGAGAATCTGGGCCTCACCCTTCCCCAAACCCTGCGGGCAACAGGCATGGGCGGACGCATTGTGGTGCTGGGCAATATTGCTCCGGCACCTGTCGAAGTCTCACCCGGCCTGCTGATCGGGCGCAGGCTCCGTGTGCAGGGGTCTGGCAGCGCCACGCTGGATGAAGTCAGCCAGTCTCTCGCCATGATTTCCGCAGGCCTTGTCCGCCCGCAGATTGACCGCGTCATGCCCTTTACGCAGGCGGCTCAGGCCCATGCACTTCTGGAAGCAAGGCAGGTGAATGGCCGTATTATCTTAAGCGGGTGGTAAAAGCATGAGCGTGCAAAATCTTTTTTTGAATGCTGCTGCCCGATGGCCTGATACGGTGGCGCTGCATGAACCCGCTACAGGCCAGACGCTTTCCTTCGGAGATATGCAGACTGCTTTACAGGGTTTTGGGGCATTTCTGGCGGCACAGGGCGTAACACCCGGCGCACGGGTTGGGATTCTGGCTGATGCCAGCATTCCCTATCTGATTGCCGATTACGGCAGCATGGTTTGCGGTTATGTGCGCGTGCCGTTTGACCCTTCTCTTTCCGTTGAGGAATTACGGAATCAGATTAGCGACGCCGATATTGCCATTCTGCTTCATGACCCTACGCATGCGGAACTGGCAGAGCAGGCAGCAGGGGCCACCTGTGTTTCTCTTCCCACAAATTGGCCAATATCAGACGCACCGACAGCGCTCACCGTATCCGAAACTGCTCTATCCACACTGGCATCTCTCAATTATACGGGGGGCACAACAGGCCACCCAAAAGCGGTTATGCACACACAGGGCAGCCTGAATGCCATTGTGAACAATATCGGACTGGCGCGCCCGACAGACGTGGGGGACGTGCTGTTAAACGTCCGGCCTTTGTGGCCCATTGCCTCAGTTTCCGTGCTGGCGCATCTGTGCCACGGAGGGACTGTGGTGCTGGGAGGGCGCTTTAACCCTGTAACCTTTCTCTCTCTCCTTGAGACGACCAAAGCCGCCTATAGTTCACTTGTCCCGACACAGATTGCCCGTCTTGTGCAGCATATTGCAGAACAGGACGACGTTCCTGAAAGCCGGAAAATGTTTCCTTTTTTCCGCTCGCTCGACGTGGGTGCGGCCTCGCTGCCCACAGAACTGCTTGAGAAAGCTATGTCTCTGCTTGGCCCGCGGCTGAGCATTCTTTACGGCATGACCGAAGCCCCCTGGAGCTTTTACCTGCCAGCCCCGGAACTGACAGCCCTGCATGCCGCCGGAAACTCTATTGGAGCGGTAGGCTTCCCACTCCGACAGGTGCAGGTTCGTCTGTCCGCCACCATCCCCCCTCTTAACGCAGGGGAGGTGGAAATTTGTGGCCCGCACCTGATGGCGGGATACTGGAAGCAACCAGAAAAAACGGCCTCCGTATTACAGGATGGCTGGCTGGCGACAGGAGATCTGGGCGTGATGGACAACACGCACCTTCTTAAAATTGTTGGCCGCAGCAAAGAAATTATTCGATCTGGCGGGATGTCCGTCCAGCCCTCGGAAGTTGTGGAATGTCTGCTCTCCCACAGCAGTGTTGCTGAGGCACATGCTTTTGGTGCGGCTGATCCAGAATGGGGAGAACGCGTCTGCGCGGCAATTGTCCTGCACGCCGATGCCTATATCCAAGAAGCAGACCTTATCCTGCACTGCAAACAGCGCCTGTCCCGGCACAAAGTGCCCAAACAAATCCTTTTTGTGTCTCACCTGCCACGTTCTCATTACGGCAAGGTGCAACAGGCTAAACTGCTTAAACTTTTAGAAGCCTAACTGCCAGCGCGTGCTCAGCCAAAAAGCTGTTCTGAAATACCCTTACAGGCACGCTGGAGATGTTGCGCCAGAGGAGATGAGACCTGCAATACAGCATCCATCTCCAGTCCGGCTATCACCAGCGCCCCAACGGCAGCCTCCTGCCCGTGGCGAATGGGATACCCCATGGACGACAAGCCCTCGCGCTGCTCACTCCGCCCGAAGGAATAGCCGCCAGCCTCCATAATTTCCTGTATTCTGGGCGATATATTTTCATACCGTTCTTCTCCCAGTATCTCCAGCGCCCGTTCCTCAGGGTAGGTCGCCAGAATAGCACGTCCACTTGTGCAGCGATCCATGGCGAATTTATCATCCAGATCGGCCACAACATTAAAGGGTGTTGCCGCCGTCCACATGCGTTCGATCAGGACAATCTGATCCCCCACGGGGAGGGCGACAGATACAATGGCGGGGCGGTCCGCAATGACGTTCTGCAAATCAATTGTGTAGGGAAGTGCAACGCGGCGCAAAGGCAGGCGTGTCAGATACGCACTGGCGGGCAGTAAGCACCCTCCCCCCAGACGGTATATGCCGTGTTCTGCTTCCACCTGCCCCCAATAGATCATTGCTTTGAGCAACCGATGAACCGTTCCACGATCCATACTTGTCAAACGGGCGAGCTCCTGCGCTGTCAGGCCTTTGGAAACTCGCGCAAGCTGCTTCTGCAGTTCCATATATTTATCGAGAACACCGACACCGCTACCGTTCATACAATAATACTCTCAGCAGATCGCAATTACCGCCTCAGTCTTTTGCACAATTTTTGAGCCTTAAAAACAGTAGGTTTTTTCACCCCCTGCTTTTCTGTGCGGCATGGATTCACATTTTCCCTTCTCATTTCCATTCTATTTTAGATGAGAATTTGAGCTGGCATTCTGCTCTGAGAGAGTGTGATGGATTTTATGGATTTGCTGGGAGATTAAGTGCAACGCAAAAACCCCGCCTGAAGGAGGCGGGTTGGCTGTAGTGATTGCAATTTGGTAGGATTTTGGTTGCGGGGGCAGGATTTGAACCTGCGGCCTTCAGGTTATGAGCCTGACGAGCTACCGGGCTGCTCCACCCCGCGGTGGTGTTTTATTGGGTGGACTGGAAGACCTGGCGGCGACCGACTTTCCCACGACTTAAGCCGCAGTATCATAGGCGCTGGGGGGTTTCACGGCCGAGTTCGGGATGGGATCGGGTGGATCACTCCCCGCCATGGCCACCAGGTCATCCAGTCCACCCTGAGTGGGGTGGTGTGGATGCGGTTGGTGTTTATTTAAAGAGAGGTTTTCTGTGTGACGCGTGCATGGATGATTTCTGTGCACGGGCTGTCCTTTTAAGGGGACAGTATGAGAGTGAGCCTATAGAGCGATTAGGACCAGTTAGCTGCACGCATTACTGCGCTTCCACACCTGGCCTATCAACGTGATGGTCTATCACGGCTCTCAGGGAGATCTAGTTTTGAGGTGGGTTTCCCGCTTAGATGCTTTCAGCGGTTATCCCGTCCACACTTAGCTACCCGGCGGTGCCGCTGGCGCGACAACCGGTGCACCAGAGGTATGTTCATCCCGGTCCTCTCGTACTAGGGACAAATCCTCTCAAATCTCCAACATCCACGGCAGATAGGGACCGAACTGTCTCACGACGTTCTAAACCCAGCTCACGTACCACTTTAATCGGCGAACAGCCGAACCCTTGGGACCTGCTCCAGCCCCAGGATGTGATGAGCCGACATCGAGGTGCCAAACCTCCCCGTCGATGTGGACTCTTGGGGGAGATCAGCCTGTTATCCCTAGAGTACCTTTTATCCGTTGAGCGATGGCCCTTCCACGCGGGACCACCGGATCACTATGGCCGACTTTCGTCTCTGCTCGAGCTGTCACTCTCGCAGTCAGGCGGGCTTATGCCATTGCACTCAACAGCCGGTTTCCGACCGGCCTGAGCCCACCATCGCGCGCCTCCGTTACACTTTGGGAGGCGACCGCCCCAGTCAAACTGCCCACCATACAGGGTCCCGGATCAGGCTAACTGACCACGGTTAGACATCAGAAAAATTCAGGGTGGTATTTCAAGGATGGCTCCACAAGGACTGGCGCCCCTGCTTCAAAGCCTCCCACCTATCCTACACAGAATGTCTCTGATGCCACTGTAAAGCTGCAGTAAAGGTTCATAGGGTCTTTCCGTCTGACCGCGGATACCCCGCATCTTCACGGGGAATTCAATTTCGCTGAGCCGATGCTGGAGACAGCGGGGAAGTCGTTACGCCATTCGTGCAGGTCGGAACTTACCCGACAAGGAATTTCGCTACCTTAGGACCGTTATAGTTACGGCCGCCGTTTACCGGGGCTTCAATTCAGTGCTCTCACACCTCCTCTTAACCTTCCGGCACCGGGCAGGCGTCAGGCCCTATACGTCGTCTTACGACTTCGCAGAGCCCTGTGTTTTTACTAAACAGTCGCTACCCCCTGGTCTGTGCCACCCGCCAATGGTTGCCCACTAACGGGTCTCGTTTATCCCGAAGTTACACGAGTAATTTGCCTAGTTCCTTCAGCATCGTTCTCTCAAGCGCCTTGGTATTCTCTACCAGTCCACCTGTGTCGGTTTCGGGTACGGTCTATATGCCAGAGCTATTTCCTGGAATGCGCCAAAAGCCAGTCCAATCCGATAAGGACTGACAACATATTGCATTCGTCACTTCTGGCAGGTTCAGGACTATTCACCTGATTCCCATCGACTACGGCTCTCGCCCTCGCCTTAGGGGCCGACTAACCCTGCGTGGATTAACCTTGCGCAGGAACCCTTGGACTTTCGGCGACAGTGTTTCTCGCACTGTTTGTCGCTACTCATGTCAGCATTCGCACTTCCGATATCTCCAGAGAGGGTCACCCCGTCTCCTTCACAGAC
>VNJZ01007555.1:0-57549 GCA_008042795.1 Drosophila asahinai | reverse complement strand
CTCTACCCCGCCTCTCTGCTGCTTGTCGCCACGGGGATCGTGCTTGCGCTCGGCATCTATCAGAAACTGAGCGTGACAGCCGAACGCGAGAAAAAACAGGAAAATTTAACGGATTGAGAAAAGCCTTCCTGTGAAACAGCAATCAGTCACAAGGAAATTTTCTGAGGGCGTGTGCCATGCACAAATTCACAGATCAGGCAAAGCCTGCATGCAGCATCCGGGTGCCACTAACGAAACTATTTTCAGGGAATAAATTTTCTGGCAAAGCCGCAGAAATCACCGGTCAAAGATGGTGGGCGCAACAGGGATTGAACCTGTGACCCCTACCATGTCAAGGTAGTGCTCTACCGCTGAGCTATGCGCCCATCTTTGACCGTGGGCCGCGTTCTATCGTGCTTGCGTTCAAAGTGCAAGCCCTCAATGATAGCCGGATGAAAAATATTACGCATAGCCTGATTCAACGGGGTCTGGCCCGTGTCTTACCGGGCGTGCCCGCCAGCCTTCCGCAGGAGGCAGACCGCGTGCAGGCCCCTGCTCCTGTGCTGGTCTCCGGCCAACCGGACACCCCTGTGGTGCTGGCCTCCCCGCATTCCGGCCGCTTTTACCCTGAAGCCTTTGTAAGGGAGAGCCGCCAGCCGCTGAATATTCTGCGCAGCGGAGAAGACAGCTATGTGGAAGAACTGGCCGCCAGCGCGCACGCCCTCGGCCCCATGTTTGTCCACGCGACCTTCCCTCGTGTTTTCTGTGACGTGAACCGGGCCGCGTGGGATCTGGACCCGCGCATGTTCAATACGCCGGTTCCGGCGTTTGTGCGTGCCACATACCGGGGGCTGGCGGGTCTCGGGTCCGTACCCCGTATTGTAGCTGATAACCGCCAGATTTACCGCGCCCGGATGCCATTCATGGATGCCGCCCTGCGAATCCGGGATTACTGGATGCCCTACCACGCCACTCTGGCCGCAGCCCTGCGCAAGACCCATGCCCGGCATGGCATCAGCTTGCTGCTGGACCTGCATTCCATGCCAGACGCGCCGGAGGCTGGAAGCCCGGACTTTGTGCTCGGAGACGCGCACGGCGCAAGCTGCTCCGGCCTCCTGATACAGGCTGCTGAAGAGGTGCTACAGGGCATGGGCTTTAAAACATCCCGCAACACGCCTTATGCAGGGGGATATATTACACAGCATTATGGTCGTCCGCGTGAGGGCCTGCATGCCTTACAAATTGAAATGCGTCGCAGCCTGTATATGGATGAAAAAACGCGCGAAAAACACAATGGCTTCTCTAACCTGCAACACGCTCTTGCCCAAATGACAGAACGCCTGACCATTGCCCTCCAGACGCGCGAAATCAATGGCTAGAGCGTGTGTTTTCAGAAAGCGCTCAAAAAACGCTCTGGAATTCTATGCAGGCTGCTTTCTCCACCGGCAGTGATAATCCCGGCAAGATCAAGCGTGTCTAAAGATGTTTCTGAACGGGTTTTCTGGAAAGCTCTGATAAACCCGACCATTGCCTGATCTTCCATACGGTGCGATTCTCCGTGTCGCAAAGCCCGGGCCTGCGCACTCCAGGGCAGCGCACGTGTAACACTGAGACGCTTAAGCACGACATCTTCATCCGCATATTTCAGATGAAACATCCACAATGCTGTATCCAGCATTTTCTTCTCTTTGCAGTCATGAAAACCCGGCCCCCACGTCAGAGGCACGGAAGACAGCAGGGTTTTACAGGACCAGACTCTGACCGCGCCATAAGGCCGCTGCACCAAAATGGGATGATCCCACTGCACAGGCGGAAGATCCTGCGCAGCCGCAATCACATCTACTCCGACACAGCGGATACTGGCCGCCGGCGCATGGGCGGCATACTCCTGCAAGGACGCAAACCGCGCAGGGTCCGCTACCAGAAATTCATCACAATCCGTGAAAAGCACCGTCCGATATTTTTTGAGGAGCTTTTTCTGAAACGCCTGGATCTGCGCACTGCGGTCAACCTCATCCAGTTCGGCCCGTTTGAGGGGTGTGACCTCACATCCGGGCAGATCGGGCAGACTGTCACTTCCGTGATCGAGAACGAAAATATTTCCCGCCCCTGCCTGCGCGCGGTAATATGCGGCCCAGACAGGCAACATACGGTGTTCATTATAAACCATGGTAAACACGGCCAGCGGCTTACGGGCGTCAGGCTGCTTCCGGCCCGGCCCGTGGCGGAACACCTGCGCAAAGGCTGCTCTGACTCTTTTCCAGATGGATGCCACAGGGCCCTCCGTTTTTGAGTGTGCAAGAAATTTGACGAGAGTGCCGCATTTATACCCTGATGCCATGATGCTTTCAGCACAGGACATGCCGCACGCACCGGGCTGGCTGGTACGCGACCAGAGCCATATTCAGGAGAAGACACTCATGATCAACGTATTTTCTGCCTCTTTCGGCACACGCCGTAAAAAACTGACCGGCACGGCCATGCTGGGTGCGGCCATGCTGGCACTGGCCGCGTGCCAGACGGCCCCCGCCACAGCCGGGGAGCCTGCAAACGGTTCCACCTCCGGCACCGCTTTGCCACAGGGCGTGACCACACAGACAGCCCCTGCCGCAGGCACCACGACCACGCCCGCCGCAACTTCCCCGCAACGCAGCAAGCTGATTGGCATGGCAAACCCGGCCTCCGTCCACTGCATCAACGCAGGCGGCAAGCTGGAAATCCGCACCGGGGCTTCTGGCGGGCAGTATGGCATCTGTCATATGCCGGATGGCAACAGTTGCGAGGAATGGTCCTTCTTCCGTACGGGCAAATGCACGGCTGAAACCCTGAAAAACCGATAACATTCTGCACCGGGAGATATTGAAAAAATCTCCCGTTCATCTCATTTCTTAGCTCATGCAGGAGGTGGCAGCGTTTGGCCTGATGGCAAAGGCTGCTGCGCTCATGATGCAGTATGACGCATGAATGCGGGGAATGAGATGACTGAAACAGCCACGGGCGCCACGCCCGCACAGGGCAGCGAAACACGGGAATTCAGCGCGGAAGTCGGGCGGCTGCTCGACCTCGTTGTGCATTCGCTCTATTCCGAACGGGAAATTTTTCTGCGCGAACTGGTTGCCAACGCAGCCGATGCCACAGACCGCCGCCGTTTTGAAGCTCTGACCGATGGCGCCCGCGCGCTGCCGGAAGATGCCAAAATCCGCATCAACCCGGAAAAAGACGCCCGCCTGCTGACCATCAGCGATGATGGCGCGGGAATGAGCAAGGAAGAGCTGGTCTCTAATCTGGGAACAATCGCCAAATCCGGCACGCGAGCCTTTGGCCAGAAGCTGGAAAGTGCAAAGCCGGAAGACCGCCCGAACCTGATCGGCCAGTTTGGCGTGGGCTTTTATGCCGCGTTTATGGTGGCGGACAAGGTTGACGTCGTCTCCCGTCGCGCAGGCTCGGACGAGGCCTGGCGCTGGACGTCCGACGGCAAAGGCTCCTACACGCTGGCCCCCGCCACGCGGGAAAAAGCCGGAACGGACATTACGCTGCATATCAAGGAAGACGCAGACGAGTTCCTTGACAGCTGGCGTCTGGAAGCTGTTATCCGCAAATGGTCTGACCATATTGCATGGCCTGTCACCATTACAAAAGACGGCAAGGAAGAAGCCGCCAACGAGGGCACGGCCCTGTGGCGCAAGCCGCGCAGCGAAATTACGGACGACCAGCTCAACGAGTTCTATCGCCACCTGACCCATAATTTCGATACCCCGTGGGATACGCTGCACTGGCGCGCGGAAGGCACCATTGAATTCTCCGCCCTGCTGTTTGTACCGGGCAGCCGCCCGTTTGAATTTGCCGAGCAGACGCGCGAAAGCCGCGTTCGGCTGCATGTCCGCCGCATGTTCATCACGGATGAAGCCGAGATCCTGCCCACATGGCTGCGCTTTGTGCAGGGCGTTGTGGATACGGAAGACCTGCCGCTGAACGTCTCGCGTGAAATGCTTCAGGCCACCCCGGTTCTGGCCCGTATCCGCAAGGCCGTGACCAACAAGGTGATGGGCGAACTCAAAACCCGCGCCAAGGATGAAGAGGCCTATGCCAGCTTCTGGGAAAACTTCGGCCCGGTGCTGAAGGAAGGCATGTGGGATGACCCGGCACACCGCACGGAGGTTGCAGCCCTCAGCCGCTTCCGCTCCAGTGCTGTCGAAGGGCTGATTTCTCTGGATGCCTATATCAGCCGCATGAAGCCCGAGCAGGACGCCATTTATTATCTGACGGGCGACAACGCCGAAACACTGGCCGCCTCCCCGCAGATTGAAGGCTTCAGGGCGCGTGGCGTGGAAGTCCTGCTGCTGTCTGACGCGGTGGATTCCTTCTGGCCGGAACGTCTGGGCACGTATGAAGGCAAAGCCCTGCGCAATGTGGCACAGGGCCAGACGGACCTTGAAAAATTCGGTGCGCCAGCAGAAAGCGATGCAGAAAAAGCCGACATGGAGACGCTGGTCCCTGCGCTGAAAACCGCGCTAGGTGAAACCGTATCCGACATTCGCGCCACAGACCGTCTGGTCAACAGCGCCATGGTGCTGACAGCACCAGAAGGCGGCCCGGACCTGCAACTGCAAAAGCTCATGCAGCGCAGCGGCCAGAGCCTGCCGCCTGTCACCCCGGTTCTGGAACTCAACCCGGCCCACCCGATCATCCACCATCTGGCGGGGCTGGTTAAAGACGGAAAATCTGTCGACACGCTGGCCCATATCCTTCTGGATGTTGCCAGCATCCAGAATGGTGAGCCGCCGAAAGACGTGAATGCGTTCTCCCGCAGGCTGATGGACTATCTGGCTCGCGGCGTTGAAACCGCAGGCACGGAAGCCCCGTCCAAAGGCTGATCAGCCCACCCTCTGTCCACATGATAAAAACCGGCTCCTTTAGCAGAGGGGGCCGGTTTTTACATTTTAAAGTCTCTGTTCAGCCATCACGCTTTTTAACGCGGTTCCAGACATCATCCAGATACGCCACTGGTTCATCCTGCATGGACCGGCCTTCTGCCGCCAGTTCCGCCTCCACCGCCTGAAAGCGGCGGGTAAACTTGTCACACGCCTGACGCAGGCAGGCCTCCGGGTCCAGCTTCAGCCGTCTGGCCAGACTGGCGAGCGAGAACAGGACATCCCCCAGTTCATCCTGCATTCTGGCGCGGTCATTTGCCTGCATTTCCACGGCAAACTCTTCCATCTCCTCATGCACCTTGGCCACAACGCCCTGCACATCCGGCCAGTCAAACCCGACGCGGGCCGCCCGAGACGCAATTTTTGAGGCCCGCAGCAAGGCGGGTAAGGCGGGTGGAATACCGGCCAGCGCGCTGGATTTCTGGCCCGGCGCACTCAGCGTCTGTCGCTCTTTTTCTTTAAGCTGCTCCCACTGTCCCGGCATCGCGTCGGCCGTTGTCCGGACGGCAGTTGCCTGCTGCCCGGCACCCAGCACATCCGGCCCGAACGTCACATGCGGGTGGCGACGAATCATTTTCTCGGTAATCAGGCGGGCAACAGTCGCAAAATCAAAATGCCCCTCCTCTTCCGCCAGACGCGCCTGATAGACCACCTGCAACAGCAGATCCCCCAGTTCATCCGGAAAGGCGTTCCAGTCCTGCTTCTGGATGGCGTCCAGAACCTCATACGCCTCTTCAATGGCGTAGGGGGCTATGGTTTCATGCGTCTGCTCTTTATCCCACGGGCAGCCATGCTCCGGGTCCCGCAGGCGGGCCATCAGCGCCACAAGGCGCGTTAGCTCACGGGCCGCATCCGTCTGGCCGACTGTTTCAGGCAAAACAGCCCCTGAACTGGCAATATTTTTTGCGACCATGACCCCCTGCGCTCCCTTCAATTCTGTGTGTTTTCCCGCATATCAGCCCTGCACCGGCAAGGTGTTTTTCACGCATCCCCCTTCCGCCACAAGGGACTTACCCCGTATATGCGGAAGCAGAGAGACCGAACAGCCCGCACGCCACAACTCCGTGGACAGGGCGGAGACAGGGAGCCTCCCGGTATCAGGGTGAGGATAAAGGCATGACACAGCAGCCCGTTATTTTTATCGATGGGGAAGCAGGCACCACCGGTCTGGGTATTCGGGACCGTCTGTCTGCCCTGCCCGTGCGCATCCACTCCATTGACCACACCCGCCGCAAAGATCCGGCCGCCCGTAAGGACGCCATGGCAGCGGCGGATCTGGTGGTGCTGTGCCTGCCGGATGAGGCGTCCCGTGAGGCTGTGACCATCGCCGAAACGCTCGGGGAAAACGCCCCCCGCATTCTGGACGCCAGCACCGCGTTCCGTACAGCGCCGGGCTGGGTCTATGGTTTTCCGGAACTTTCTGCCGCACAGAGCGAGGCCATTCAGGCTGCCCCCCGTGTTTCAAACCCCGGCTGCTATCCTACGGGAGCCATAGCACTTCTGCGCCCGCTGATTGAGGCGGGCATTATGGAGCCGCATTATCCGGTGTGTGTAAATGCGGTCAGCGGCTATTCCGGCGGTGGCCGCGCGATGATTGAAGCGCATACGCGGGACGGCGGACCGGCTTTTGAGCTCTATGGCCTCGGGCTGGAGCACAAGCATGTGCCAGAAATCCACCTGCATGCCGGTCTGACGCGCCGCCCGGTTTTTGTGCCGTCTGTCGGGCATTTTGCACAGGGAATGATTGTTTCCATCCCCCTGCATCTGGATGACCTGAATGGCGGCGTGACGGTGGAGGACCTGCACACCGCACTGGCGGCCCGTTATGCGGGGCAGGACCGCGTGCATGTGCTGGCCGCGGAGCCAAAACTCTCGGCAGAGGCTCTGGCGGGGCGTGACACCATGGAACTGCGGGTGCATGGCGCCCCCCATTCCCGTCAGGCAGTGCTGACAGCGCGACTGGACAACCTTGGTAAAGGGGCCTCCGGCGCGGCGTTGCAGAATATTGCCCTCATGCTCGGCCTCCCGCAGGCCTGAGCGTTCGTCCCCTTCCTTTTTTTCAAACAGGAGTTCTGAGCATGACACAACGTGTAGCACTGATCACTGGTGGTAGCCGCGGTATCGGGGCCGGTATCGCGGAAGCTCTGGCTAAAGACGGGTTTGATATCGCCCTGACATATGCCCGCAACGCAGACGCAGCCGAAGCCACAGCCGCCAAGGTCCGCGCGCAGGGGCGCAAAGCCCTGTGTATTCAGGCGGACGGCACTACAGTGAAGGGCAACCAGACAGGCGTTGCTGAAACGGTTAAGGAGTTTGGCCGTATTGATACGCTGGTCTGCAACGCCGGGACGTATCCGTATGGCCCGATTGGCGAAATGAGCGTTGAGCAGATTGAGCATGTGCTGAACCTGAACGTGCGCGCCGTGATGGTGGAAACCATGGAAGCGGTGAAGCACATGAAGGAAGGCGGGCGTATCATTTTCATCGGGTCCGCTTTTGGCGCACGCGCGCCCTTCCCCGGTATTTCTCTCTATGCCGCTACCAAGGCGGCCCTGCGCGGCTTTGCTCAGGGTGTTGCGCGGGACCTTGGCCCCAAAGGCATTACCGCCAACGTGGTGGAACCCGGCCCGATTGATACGGACATGAACCCCGCAACAGGGGACGTTGCCAAGCTGATCAGCAGTTTTGTGGCAACAGGCAAATACGGCACCGTGCAGGATATTGCCAGCATGGTCTCCTTCCTCGCCAGCCCGCAGGCAGGATACATCACCGGTGCAGCCCTGCCGGTGGATGGTGGTCTGGAAGCCTGAGTTCCAGCACTGGCGTTTTTAGACGATCAGTTGAGAATACCGGGGGAGCAAAAGCCGCTTCCCCGGTATTTTTTATGTCTGCCTTGCGCGCCCTCACCCGGCGTTTTCAGGGGCAGCCAGTCTGACCAGAATACGACCTCTGATTTTGCCGTCCAGAAGATCCGCCGCCGCCTGCTTCACGTCCGGCAGCGTGATTTCTGTCAGAATACCGTTCAGCTTTTCCGGGTCGATCAGTTCGGCCAGTTGGTGCCATGCGGCAAGACGCTCTTCCTTCGGGCAATAGACACTATCAATCCCCACCAGCGTGACCCCACGCAGGATGAAGGGCGCAACCGTCGCCGGAAAATCCATGCCCGCCGCAAGACCACAGGCCGTCACCACGCCCTGATATTTCATGGACGCACAGATGGCCGCCAGCACAGCTCCCCCGGCCACATCGACCGCACCAGCCCATTGTGCTTTTTCCAGAGGGCGCGTCATCCGCAGCAGCGTCTGACGCGGCAGAATATCCGAGGCCCCGAGCTTCCGCAGCACCGGTTCTTCTTCCGGGTGGCCGGTTACGGCCGTCACTTCATACCCCAGCTTGCTCAGCAGCATCAGCGCAACACTGCCTACGCCACCGGACGCGCCCGTCACCACAATCGGGCCGCTTTTGGGCGTCACGCCTTCACGGATCAGGGCGCGTACGCACAGCATGGCGGTATACCCCGCCGTCCCGAGCGCCATGGCCTGCCGCGCACTCAGCGCGGAGGGGAGCGGAATCAGCCAGTCTCCCGGCACGCGCACCCGCTCAGCCAGACCGCCCCAGTGACTTTCCCCGGCCCCCCAGCCATTCAGCACAACACGCTGGCCAGCCACCAGACCGGGGTGGGAGGACGTCTCAACCGTTCCCGCGCAGTCAATGCCCGGCACCATCGGGTAAGACCTTACAATCGGCCCCTTGCCGGTAATGGCGAGGGCATCCTTGTAGTTCAGGGTAGACCACTCGACCCGTACCGTAACATCCCCCTCGGGCAACTGAGCGTCTGACAGAGACTGCTCGCTGACATTCTGGGCACCTTCGGACGTTTTTTCGATGAGTAAGGCTGGGAACATGGTCTATCTCCTTCAAAACGCTCAACGCCCTTTTTGCGTTGAAGATCACCCCACTACGCTCTTTTTTAGAAAAGGGTGATCACAAAGCCGCTGGGCGCTCAGGGCTGCTCGGCCAAATCTGGGAAAATAAATTAGGATTTTAAAAAGGCCGAAGGTATAACCTTGCCCAATAAGCTGTTTCTTATTGAACCCCGAGCGTGTCTTGATCCTTTTTCTTTCCGGTTTTCTCGCCCTCTTCCTGCTGATTGCTGTCAGTATCCTGATTTCTCTCTCCGAGATTTCCTTTGCCGCCGCCCGGGACGTCCGTCTCCGGTCCCGGGCAGAAGCGGGTGATAAGCGGGCACAGGCCTTTCTGGCCCTGCGCCGGAATAGTGGTCAGGTTATTACTGTTCTCCAGATCTGCCTGAACGGGGTGGGGATTCTGGGCGGTATTGTCAGCTCGGAAATGCTCTCCCCCCCCTGCGGCGCGCTGCTGCGTTACTGGGGCCTGCCGGACGGGCTGGCGGAAAAAACCGGCTCAGCGGTCAGCTTTATTATGGTCACGGGCCTGTTCGTGCTGTTTGCCGATCTGCTGCCCAAACGCGTCGCCATGAACGCGCCGGATAAAGTCGCGCTGTCCATCGGCTGGTTCCCCAAGCTGGCCCTGCGGGTGCTGTATCCTTTTGTATGGATTTTCTCCAAAGTCTCGGATGCTGTTCTGCGGGCCATGAAAATCCCCGCGGCATCCGCTGTGGAGCCTGTCACACCGGAAGACCTGCGCGCCATTCTGGCGGCTGGCACGGCCTCGGGCGTGCTGCTGGAGCAGGAACACCAGATGATCCAGAACGTACTGGGTTTGCAGGATCGTTCCGTCACCTCCGCCATGACCCCGCGTGATGAAATTGTCTATCTGGACGTGCAGGACAGCGCGGAAAACAACCATGAAAAAGTGCGGGCCAAACCCTATTCCCGCTACCCGCTGTGTGACGGCGGGCTGGACAAGGTTATTGGCTCCATCCGTGCGGAAGACGTTCTGGCCTCTGTGGTGGACCCGGCCAGCATTCCGGAAGGCCCGGCCCTGCGTGGCAACCCGATTTTCCGGATGCGGCGGGATGTGCTGTCCGTGCCCGAAACGCTCAACCTGTGGGATACGCTGGCCCAGTTTGACACGCATGGCGTGGGCTTTGCCCTGATTGTGAATGAATACGGGCTGGTTGTTGGGCTGATTACGTTCAAGGACATCATGGGGGCGCTCATGGATGGTCTGGCCAACCCGTTTGAGGAACAGGCCATTGTGCGGCGTGATGAAAACTCCTGGCTGATTGACGGCGCCGCCCCGATCGGGGACGTCATGCGGGAACTGCATGTGATTGAACTGCCAGACAGCGCCCAGTTTGATACCGTTGGCGGGTTTGTCATGCACCGCCTGCGCCGCATGGCCCGCAAGGCGGACCGCGTGGATGCGGGCGGTTTCCGGTTTGAGGTGGTGGACGTGGAAGGCTTCCGCATCAACCAGCTTCTGGTCACCCGCCTGACCTGAGCAATCCTGTCCGGGGGCAGCCGGACCTGCACCATCAGTGCGGCCCCTTATGCGTGCAAAAACGGAAAGCCGGGCCAGCGTCCCCTGATGCACTCAGTCTGTGCTATGCAGACTTATGCTTTCTGTCCGCTTTCTGTCCTGCCTGATCCTTGCAAGCTGCGCCGTCAGCCTCACCGCGCCGTTCAGCGCCCATGCCAAGCCTGCCCGGGCTGCGACCCCCGTTTCCGGTGCAGTGCTGGAAAAAGTCCTGCTGGTTTCCCGGCATGGCATCCGCAGCCCGACCAAACCCCTTAGCACACTGGAAAAGCAGACAGGCCGGGTCTGGTCTGTCTGGCCCGTCCCGCCGGGTGAACTGACGGACCATGGTCGCGCCGATCTGGCCCTGATGGGCACGTTTCTGCGCCACTGGTACGCGCCTCTGATCACGCAGTCTTCCACACCCTGCGCCTCTGCCGCCGCCATTTTTGTATGGGCGGATGCCGCGGACAACCGGACCCGCCAGAGCGGCGATATTCTGAGCCATGCCCTGACGCAAGGCTGCACCAGCACGGCGCACAGCCTGCCCGCTGGCCAGCATGACCCACTGTTCAATGCTCTCGCCGCCGGGCAGACACACCTTGACCAGCAGCGCGTCATACCGCCCCTCACCCAGGCGTTTCAGCAGGACACCACAGCGGGCAGCCCAGAGGCACATGCCGAAGCAGCCCTTCAGGCGGTCTTTGCGCCCGCCGGGTGCCAGCAGCGCACCGGCCCCTGTTTTTCAGCCCCGGCTGTGCTTTCATGGAAAAAGGATCAGCCGCACACCACTGGCGGCCTCACTCTCAGCAGTTCCACGGCGGAAAATCTGTTGCTTGAATATGTGGAGGGCCTACCTTCCACAGCCTTTGCCAACGCGGCTTTAACACCAGAGGACAAGGACGCCAGAACGCGCCAGCTTCTCGCCACTGTTCTGCCTGCTCATGCCCTGCTGAGTGACAGACTCAGGCGGCTCCCGGCCATTGTCGTGCCCCGCGGGCACGTTCTGGCTGAAGCCCTGCTTAAAAGCCTTGCTGACCACCCTGTGCCTTTGCCAGATGGCTCGGCTCTGCCACCCTCTGCCCGCCTGATCCTGTTTGCCGGGCACGATACAACACTGGACATGCTGGCTACACTTTTTGGGCTGGACTGGTCCTTTACGGACCAGCCGGACCGGACCGCCCCGGATACCACGCTGGCCTTTGAACTGTGGCGGCTACCGGATGGGCAGAAAGATGTGCGCTTCCGGGTCTTCCATCAGTCTCTGGAACAGTTACGGCTGGCCAGCCCCATGCGCCCGCAGGCGGGGGAAGGCGCGCCACTCCTGCTGCACAGCCGGTTCTGCTCTGCCGCCGCACAGACGCCGTGCAGCCCGGAGGCACTGGCCCTCGGCCAGAAAAGCCTTACGGAATAAGCGTGCAGGCCGTCCCCCGCGCGCCACAGACAAGCTGCTGCGGCTGCTCATTAAATGATTTGCCTGTGCTCAAAAAAATGCCAGAATCTGGTGTTTAACACGTGTCCAATTTCAACAAGAGTGTGTGTCATGAGCTTCAAAAAAGCGTCTCTCGTTCTTCTTCCGGCGCTTCTGCTGACTGCCTGCGCAGAAACACCGATGGGCCCGACCGCCATGGTGCTGCCCGGCCCGGGCAAGAATTACGCCACGTTCCAGCAGGAGCAGAATTTCTGCCGCTCTCAGGCCAACGCCGCTGTGCAGGGGCAGGCAGGCAGCCAGAACCGTAAGGCTCTTTACGGCGGTCTGGCCGCAACGGCTCTGGGTGCTGGTCTGGGCGCTGCTGCGGGCGGCGGGGCTGGTGCCGGTATTGGTGCCGGTGCGGGTGCTCTGGGTGGCGCGCTGGGCGGTGGGGCGTATTCCCGCAGCCAGCAGGGCGACATCCAGACCCAGTACAACAATGCCTATGTGCAGTGCATGGTGGCGTATAAGAACGTCCTGCCCCGCTAAAACCGCCCAGCGTCCGGTTTATTGGGCTTTACGGTCAGGTGGCTCGCGTCTAGCGGGCCACTTTTTTTATGCAGCGGAAAAGCCCTTGCCTCCCCAAAGCAACAGGCCGATGCTCCGCGGTATGAGCGCCTCTCTCCCTCTCCCCCGCATTGCGGCCCTTGTGCTGGCAGGTGGTTCCGGCTCCCGCCTTGGCGGATGTGATAAGCCCCTTCTCCCCCTTTCCAGGCCCCAAACGGTGCTGGATTACGTCCTGACAGCACTCCGCCCCCAGTGCAGCGCGCTGGCCATCAGCGCCAATGGGGATGCCGCACGTTTTGCACTGTGGAACCTGCCTGTTTTGCCAGACACCGAGGCTGACATGGGGCCACTGGCAGGTATTCTGGAAGGACTGCGCTGGGCAGAGACCTTAAACTGCTCCGTGCTGATCACGGTGCCCGGAGACACGCCGTTTATCCCGGCGGACTTGCCCCACAAATTGCTACCTGCGCCAGCTGTTGCCGTCACACAGACCCGGCGGCATCATCTGGTGGCAAGCTGGCCCGTGGCGTGCCGGCCTGCTCTGGAACACTGGCTTGAGCAGCCGGACAGTCCGGACAAACGCCGCATCCGCTGTTTTGCCGCATCGCTGGGGGTGCAGGACGTTGTGTTTCCTGACCACACTCCGGATCTGTTTTTCAATATCAACACACCCGATGATTACGCCTATGCCCGCGCACTGGCCCATGGAGGCCTGACCCATGTCTGACTTTGTCATGACCCACTGGCCTGTCACACGTTTTACAGAAACGGAAACAGAGACCAGCACACTGGCCATTGCGGAAGAAACCCCGGTCAGTTTTGTGTTTAACAGTGTGCCCTACGCGGTGATGATGGCAAGCCTTCAGGATCTTGAAGACTATGCCTATGGATTTTCCATTACAGAGCGGCTTGTCTCGCACCCCTCTTCCATCAAAGCTGTCAGAACAGAGATCGGGGAGGAGGGCGTAACCCTCTTTCTTGATATTGCCGGAGAGGACTTCCGGCGGCTCCTACAGTCTCGCCGCGCCATGACGGGCCGGACAGGCTGCGGTGTTTGCGGGAGCGAGGATCTGAAAAGTCTGCACACGGCCCTGCCGACTGTGCCCGCCATGCCCCCCATCCCTCTTGCGGCTATCCGGCACGCCGTCAACACTCTGGCCGGGCATCAGACACTGAACGCACAGGTACATATGGTACATGGTGCTGCATGGTGCGCGGCAGATGGCAGCCTGCGCATGATCCGTGAGGATGTGGGCCGCCACAACGCACTGGATAAACTCATTGGTGCAGGCCTTCGTCAAAATGTCTTTTTTTCTGAAGGATTTTGTCTGATTACCAGCCGCTGCTCTTATGAAATGGTGCAGAAAGCCATTCTGGCGGGTTTTTCAACGCTGGTCGCTATTTCCGCGCCAACCACCCGCGCTTTGCGACTGGCGGAACAGGCTGGTCTGACCATTGTGGCGCTCGCACGGCGGTCCTCCCAATCCCTGTTTACAGGGACTGTTGGATAAAGCCTTTTTCCAAAATACTATTTTCAACAAGATCATTCTAAAAATCAGACCATAAAAAACCCCCTTCAGGCTACCCTGAAGGGGGTTTTTATCATTCGGTCAGGACAATTGTGCTGAAAGAGCTCCGGTCAGGCCTCTTTCAGACCGTGCTTTAGAAACCTGCCTGAATACGGGCAGCAACGGAGTTACCCGTGCGGCCGTAGATGTTTGTGGCCTGCATGCTGCGGGACACGATGAAGTGGCTGTAATCAAGCATGATGCGGAAGTGGCGGTTGGGATACCAGTTCAGGCCACCCGTCCAAACCGTCTGCTGACCACCACGCACAACATTCTTCGCGTTGGCATCGTTCAGGCGGCTGTTGAGGTCGATCACACTGTAATGGCCGACAACTTCCAGCGCACCCCAGTGGTTACGGGCGGGGTCAAATTCCTGAGCTTCCGGCACGCCCGGAGCACCGAAGGCACCTTCTTTTTCATTATACAGACGCGGGTTGCCGAACAGCGTGTAAGCCGCAGAGCCATACCAGCCCTGGAAACCAGCAGATTTCAGGCCCGGCGCGTCACGCTGAACACCCACGTGATAGTATTCACCCTTCACAATCAGGCGCTTCCAGCGAACACCCAGTTCCGGACCAGCAGCCCAGACCTGTGCGGCATTACTGATGCCACCGGTTGCAGCCAGGTTGGCTTCACCAATGTCAAACTCAGGACGCTGGCCGAAAGATGTGGAGCGTGAGCAGTGGTAGGCATCCGTGGAGTTACAGGCCAGACGGAAGGCAGAAATCCCGGAAGCGCCCATATGCACATCCCAGTTTTTCGTCGCAACCGGACGCCCGGCAACACGCAGGGTTGCACCCGTCTGGCTGTCCACCGTCGAGCCGCTGCCACCACCGTAATACGTGCTGCTCATGTCAGACGCGTTGCGGTGACCCCATTCCTGACCGGTGAAATAGCCTGCAATCCACCAGCGTTTTTCATAGTGCAGACCACCAACGCTAAAGCGGGCGTCACCCGCGGCGATGTTACGCACCATGTCGGTAATGCTGGGACGCTCAAGCGTGAAGAAGTCGTTGGAGCTTTCAGAATCTTCTTCCGTCACGCGCGGCTGGAAGTAGCCTACCGTCAGGATGGTGTTGTGCAGGCCGGTATAGTTCAGGTTACCTTCATACAGGCCGACATACCCGTCATTATGGTTTGCGCCAAAGTCAGGTGTCACAGCCGCAACAAAGTTTTTGTAGCGGAAGGTGAACGGGATACGCAGGCGGCGCATGTTGCTGGTAAAGCTGTTGAACGCGCCACGCGCTTCGTTCCCGCGCGGTCCGGAATTAAAGAAGCCGCCGAAATCTTCATGGAACGCCAGACCGATGGACAGGCCGTAAGCACCATCTTCAGACGCAACCGTGAAACGACCTTTCGGGAAGCCGACGATCATGCCGCCGACATGCACGTTTTCATCACTCTTGGTGGCAGCGCGGAAAGATTTCCAGGACATGACGTCCCCGCGGTCAGACGTCGGGGTGCCGGCATTGGCCAGATGAATGCGGTTTGCAAAGGGAGCGGGTTCATTGAACTGCACGCTCGGGTCAACCGGTCCGGAGGCAATCTCACGATGAGCACGACCGCCATGAGCTGATGCGGTGCTCATGTGGTCCTGTTTGTGAGAGACGCTTTCTGTGCGGGCGAGACGGGATTTCAGCGTTGTGATCTGCCCCATCATCTCTTTGCGCATTTGCGCCATTTCAAGGCGAAGAGCGCGGATCTGCGCATCATCAGAGGAGGATGCCATTGCGACGGGGGCTGCGCCACCCATCAGAAAAGAAGCAAACGCAAGAGATGAAATAACCGGTTTACAGCGCATCATTGCCATTCCAGAGGAGAGAAGATGAACGCTGAATATCCCGGCGAACGCACTTTGTGCGTGATGGTTTCGTGATGCTTTCGTTACAGTTGTATGACAAAAAAGGCGGACTGAATAATTCAGCCCGCCTTCACATATCAAAAGACTTTATGAACAGGATTTTTTATAAAGTCTTCTAAAAAATATTTATAAAATAAGGGAAGGATTATTTTGCGCTTTTCCATGCGGACAGGATGCTGGTTTTAACAGCCTGCGGCAGAGCAACATAATCCAGCTTCTGTGCTGTTGCATCACCCTTTTCAAACGCCCAGGTGAAGAACGTGCGAACGGCTTCACCGCGTGCAGCGTTTTTCGGAGCGATCGGAGTCAGCACATAAGTTGCGGAAACAATCGGCCAGGCCCCTTTACCCTGCGTATCGAGCAGGTTGACCGCAAAGTGAGACGCATGCTGCCAGTCGGCGGCTTCTGCTGCGTGGGCAAAACTTGCCTGATTTGCAGCAACATCTTCACCCGCACGGTTGTGCAGCTTGACAGTCGTCAGATGGTTGCGGCTGGCATAGGCATATTCAACATAGCCGATAGCGCCTTCCGTGTTCTGCACGGTTGCAGCAACACCATCATTCCCACGGGCACCCAGACCACCGGGCCATGAGATGGAGGTGCTCGCCCCCAGAGAATCGTGCCATGAGGCAGAAGCCCCGGCCAGATAGGACGTGAAGACAAACGTGGTGCCAGACCCGTCCGCACGGTGCACAGGGGCAACCGGCATATCAGGCAGTTTTACACCCGGGTTGAGGGCTGCAATTTTCGGGTCATTCCATTCCGTGATTTCACCGGAATAAATGCCAGCCAGCACAGCACCGCTCAGGCGCAGCGCATCAGCCTTGATGCCCGGGATGTTAATGACGGGCACGATGCCGCCCATAACCGTGGGGAACTGAAAGAGACCGGCGGATTCAATCTTTTTTGCATCCATCGGCGCATCGGAGGCACCGAAATCAACCGTTCCTGCCAAAACCTGATTCTGTCCGGCGCTGGAACCAACGCTCTGGTAGTTTACCGTCACGCCAGCGGCGGTCTTGGCGGTCTCACCCCAGGCTTCATAAATCGGGGCGGCAAAGCTGGAACCCGCGCCAGTGACGCTTTCAGCCCGGGAGATGCTCGGCAGTGCAGCGGTCAAGCACGTTGCAGCAAGCAGACACAGAGCAGGCCTGAAGGAAAGACGCATTTCGGTTTTATCCCTGGACATCATAAATAACGACGCAAATCGTTACGTCGGGGACAAGCCTTAGCGGGTTTAACGCCCCCACGGCATGACATGTTCAAGACTGTTTTATGAAGGTTTTGTGACAGCAGGCGCAGCCGCAAGCGGCAGCCAGATTTTGCATGTTGTGCCCTTGCCCACCGTGCTTTCCACCGCAAAGCGGCCGCCATGCCGCGTGACCACATGCTGCACAATGGCAAGCCCGAGTCCGCTGCCCTGCACGGAGGCGGCTGTCTTGGGCACCCGATAAAAATGCTCCGTCAGCCGGGGCAGATGCCGTGCGGCAATGCCCGGCCCGTTATCCGTCACACTCAGCACAACACCCGGCCCGGCTGGCCAGCGGGAATCGGGCGGAGCAAGCGTGCAGGAGACTGTTACGTGCAGCGCGGGCGATGCGCCGCCATCATGCGGCAAGGAGCCATATTTGACGGCGTTTTCAATCAGATTGATCAACACCTGCACAAGCTGGCTGGTATCTGCGGCAACACACCATGCCGGGTCTGGCACAGGCTCAATGGTCAGTCTGACTTTTTTCAGCCTGAACAGCGCCTGAGACTCGGCCTTCAGGCGGCCCAGCAGATCCGCCAGTGCCACAGACCCGCGCGGGCGCTGATGCTCCACACGCTGCACGCGGGACAGATAGAGCAGATCATCCAGCAGATGCTGCATCCGCTTGCCCTGTGCGGCCATGATCCCCAGAAATTCCTGCTGAGCTTCCGGGTCATCCGCCGCCGGACCTTGCAGTGTTTCCACAAACCCCATGAGGGCGGCAAGCGGCGTGCGCAGCTCGTGGCTGGCATAAGCGACAAAATCCGTATGCTGGCGCTCGGTATTATCGGCTTCCGTTTCATCACACAGCGCGACAAAAACCAGGGCGTTGTGCGCGCGTTCTGTCGAGGCGCTCATACCCCGCGCACCAGTAAACAACACAGCAGGCAGAACATGCTGCTGGAAACGGGCCTGTATGACCCTGTGATGCGGGACATCCAGCACAATACGGGCCGTTTCCGACGTGACAGCAGCCTCTGTGCTTCGCTCAGCCAGCCGGTCCAGCGCCGTCTGGAAAGCGGGGTGCCGTTTGATACTGCCCAGCGTATCCGCAAAAATCCGGTGTGCCTCTGGTGAGGCATAATGCAGCCGGCGCTCCTCATCCAGCACCATCGTCGCCGCGGGCACACAGGCCATGACCTGTTCCACCCCTTCCGGCACGGCGGTTCTGGAAGACTGAAGCGTATCCTCCTGAGTGTAGCGGGGCGTTTCTGTTTTTTCCGGCCGGAGCCGGGCTGCCAGCAGGCTTGCGGTCAGCCCGCTGCCAACCAGCACGCCTGCAACAGCAACGAGTGCCTCATGCATAATCAGGCACTCCGGTGCGTCAGAACGCTCTTAGTCCTGTGGCATATCAAGTGCATATCCCCGGGCGCGGACAGTTCTGATCAGGTCTTTCTCATCCCCTGCGTTCAGCGTCTGCCGCAGCCGTCTGATATGCACGTCAACCGTGCGCAGTTCCACACAGGAACTGCGCTCCCATGCCTGTTCCAGCAGTTCCTCGCGCGAGAAAACCTGACCGGGATGCGTCATCAGGAATTCCAGCAGTCTGTATTCCGTCGGCCCCAGAGGCAGGAGACGCCCGTTGCGTTCCACCTTGTGCGCCACACGGTCCAGCACCAGAGACTCAAACTTGAGCACATTGCCTGAAGGCGGCAGCCGGCGCAGCATAGCTTTAACGCGCGCAAAAAGCGTTTCCATGCCAAATGGCTTGATCAGATAATCATCCGCGCCAATTTCCAGCCCGCGCACGCTGTCCGTCTCCTGCCCGCGCGCACTGAGCATAATAATGGGGATGGACTTTGTTTTGGGCTGCTCTCTCAACTGCCGGCAGACTTCCAGCCCGGAAATATTGGGGAGCATCCAGTCCAGCAAAATCAGGTCCGGCGCACGGCGGCTGATCTGGTCAAGAGCTGTATGGCCATCCCCCGCCAGCCGCACGTCATAGCCCTGCTTTTCCAGATTATAGCAGATCAGCCGGGAGAGTGCCGGGTCATCCTCAACAACGAGAACACTTGCATTGTGTGTCATGAACACCCCATAGCGATTCGCGCGCAGAATAAGCCGGGGGACTGAGGAAAAACAACCAGTGTCACAAAAGTTACACACTTTGCGACCTCTGCCGGGAAAGCTCTGCTGGGGTGCAAAATCATTCTATGCAAGCTCCGGAATTCTGGATTATGGAGCGCTCAGGAGCCGGACCGGCAATTGTGCCGGATGCGCCTCCAGGAAACGCTCGCATGAGTATTTTTCGCACATTTCTGCCGCAGTGCTGCAGAACCTTTTTCCAGACCCTGCAAAACCAGATCTCCCGCTCCTTTTCTGAACGCGGACTGCTTGAACTGGGGATGCTGGAAGGCATCTGCACCACACTGGAAAACAAAGCCCAGCAGGAGCGTATCCGGGCACTATATCCGGCCTCTGGTCTCTTCGGGGCGTTTGCAGACGCGGATACCGCGACGGCCATGCAGCAAAACCCGTTGCACCCTACGCCCTGACGGCGGCGCTGGCTCCGCGCAACGCGGCATCTGGCACCGTTCAGCTTCCCCGGTGGCCGCCGGTTCCATTTCCGGGACCCCAACGGCATGGAAATGGCCATTATGCAGGCGGACTGACGGCACCGCGCTCTGAATAAAAAAGACCCGCCTTGTGCCTCCGGCATCCTCACATAAGAGAAGGCCGAAAATCACGCAGCGGGTCTGAACACCGTTCTCAGGACGGATGTTTAATCAGTCTTCAAACGGGTCACGCATCAGGATGGTATCATCGCGGTCCGGGCTGGTGGACAGCAGGGTAACAGGCGCTCCCACCAGTTCTTCAATCCGGCGCACATATTTAATGGCTTGAGCCGGCAGGTCGGCCCAGCGGCGGGCACCGTGCGTGGTGTCTTTCCAGCCTTCCATGGTTTCAAAAATCGGCTTGATCCGGGCCTGCGCCGCCGGGGAGGACGGGAAGCGGTCGGTTTTTTCACCATCCAGCTCATAGCCCACGCAGATGCGGATTTCATCGAACCCGTCCAGCACGTCCAGCTTGGTCAGCGCCAGACCATTCACACCGCCCACGCGCACAGCATGGCGCACCAGAATGGCATCAAACCAGCCACAGCGGCGCGGACGCCCCGTCACCGTGCCAAACTCATGCCCGCGCTCACCAATCTTGCGGCCGACGTCATCAAACAGTTCTGTCGGGAACGGCCCTTCCCCCACGCGGGTACAATAAGCCTTGGCAATGCCCAGCACAAAACCGGCGGCGTTCGGCCCCATGCCAGCGCCGGTGCCTGCGTTGGACGCAACGGTGTTAGAACTGGTGACGAACGGATAGGTCCCGTGATCCACATCCAGCATCACAGCCTGAGCGCCTTCAAACAGGATCCGGCGGCCACCGCGACGGGCTTCATCCAGAATATCCCATGTCGGCGCCATAAACGGCAGCACCTTGGGGGCAATCTCCGTCAGGAAGGCCATCAGCTCTTCCTTTTTAAACGTCTCGGCACCCAGACCAGCCAGCAGCGTGTTGTGGTGCAGCAGCAGCTCGTCCAGCTTCCAGTCCAGCGTTTCCGGCTCGGCCAGATCACACAGGCGGATGGCGCGGCGGGCCACCTTATCTTCATAGGCCGGGCCGATCCCGCGGCCTGTGGTGCCAATCTTACGGTCCCCACGGGCAGCTTCACGCGCGCGGTCCAGCGCACCATGCACGGGCAGGATCAGCGGAGCATTTTCCGCAATTTTCAGGGTGTCCGGCGTCACCGTCAGCCCCTGTTCCTGAATACGGCCAATTTCCGCCAGCAGCGCCTGCGGGTCCACCACCACGCCGTTGCCGATAATGCCCAGCTTGCCGCTGACGACCCCTGAGGGCAGCAGGGAAAGCTTGTAAACCTGATTGCCGACAACCAGCGTATGCCCGGCATTGTGGCCACCCTGAAAGCGCACAACAATGTCTGCCCGGCTGGCCAGCCAGTCTACAATTTTACCTTTGCCTTCATCGCCCCACTGGGCGCCGATCACCGTGACGTTGGACATAAACGGTCTGCTCCTGGAAAATCTGCCTGAAAACCTGTGGGGGGGCTGAGCCATCCCCCGTGGTGGAAAGGGTCAGTCAAGCTTTGTGCACGTTGCACCGGAAAGAATGTGGCTGCACCCCAGACGCTGCGCCTCGGCCCGGTTCTGTTCGGGGCCTGCGGCGTGGGGCGTGGAGGACAGGGCCGCCAGCGTGGCATGCCCTTCCGCCCGCAGACGCGCTGCAACCTGTGCATCCGCATCCGGGGCAAGATAAACGCGCGGGCAGGGCTGCGCAGGCGGAATGGTGCGGAACAGCACATCCGGCCGGAACGTCAGCCCGCAGGCGGGTTCATTATCACTGGAGAGGTAGCGGCCACCACGGCCAAGCTCTTCGGCGCGGCCGACGGCAAACACCGTCACACACACGCCGGTATGATATTTCCAGCCACGGAATTCGACCGGGTCAACCGTCAGCCGCAGAGCCGGCGCCGTTTTACGCACGGCGGCAACCGTTGCGGCCAGACGCTCACTAAAGGCGCGGGCACGCGGCGGCAGGCTGATATGGGCAAGCTGGTCAAGCGCCTGCTCCGCCGGGCCTGCAGCCCGCAGCAGGGCAATCAGCGTCTCGGAAAGCGAGCCGCCGAGTTCCGCCACAGCGGCGGCATCCTTACGGTCCAGAGCACGCATCAGCACAGGGCGTACGCTGGGGGAAATGCTGGCTTCTTCCAGTAAAGCGGGCACCAGCGGCGGCATTGTCAGGTCAAACGAGACCTCCGGCACCCCGAGCTGGGCAAGGGCTTCCGCCCCCACGGACATCACTTCCGCGTCCGCCTGCGGGCTGTCCGGGCCAATCAGCTCGATCCCGGCCTGCATGATCTGCCGCCCGCTTTCTTCCGCAGCGGCAGGCATCACCACCACACAGGCCCCGGAATAGGACACACGCAGGGGGCGCGGGGCGGCACCAAGCCGAGTCGCGGCCATACGGGCAATCTGCGGGGTGATATCGGGCCGCAGGACCATCATCTTGCGGGTATCCGGGTCCATCACGCGGAAGCTCTGATCCGCCAGAGTCGCGCCGGAACCCGCCAGCAGGGTCTCCTCAAACTCCATCAGCGGCGGCCTGACACGGTCATAACCATGTGAGGCGAACACGCGCATAAGGGTCGCAACCCCTTCTGCCTCGGTCCGGGCATCGGGGGTCAGGAGGTCTACAAAGCCAGCCGGGAGCAGAGCCGGGCTAAAGGGCGGGTCATCCGTCATGCTTCGGCCTATAGCACCGCGCGCCGCGCCCGTCATGCCCGCACACCAGCACTTTTTTAAGGAGTTTCACCCCTGAGGGACGCCGGGCAGCGTCTCCCACCCCGGACCAATGACGGTAATGACGCGCCGGCCCATCCCGTCAGCCCGCAGGACAATGATATTCCGGTCTTCCAGCCATTCCACCAGACGCCGGGCGCGCCCCTGCGAGACCGTGCCGTAGACACGGGCAATTTCCGCATCGGACGGGCACGGCAGACGGCCAATGGCCGCACGCGCCAGAAACAGAAAAACGGATTGCAGATCTTCCGGCAGGGCATTGGCCAGCGCCTCCGCCTGCTGCCAGTCCGGCGTGGTGGACATATCCTCGCTCACACCGCTACGGGCCGTGGCCAGCGCGCGGTTGAACGCCTTGAGGTCCAGCGCATTGCGGCCCAGCCCGGCAATCCGGCAGCGCACCAGAAAATCCTGATACAGCACGGCGGGAGCCCGGAAAGATGTTTCATCATCCGCCAGCATGTCCCGCAAAATGGCGTTCATGCGGGCTTCCCGCTCGGCCTGATCTTCCGGCGGTTCCTCCTGCTGCTGCTCGTCCTGCAGGGCAGTGGCCTGAGCCTCGCCATGCGCGGCAAGCTGGCTCAACAGGTCCGGCGGGGGGGCGGCAGGCGGCTTTCTGGGCCGGGCAAATGTTTCTGCCTGCGGCACAGGGGCCAGAATCAGGTCATGCACCGGGGCAGACGCCGGTTCAAACGGTGTCAGCACCGGGCCAGCGGACCGGCTTTCCGTCTCTACGGTGCCAATCCGCACCGGCATGGGTCTGCGGCTCAGCGCCGGACCAAGGGCGACAAAGGTGCCCCGCGCCAGATCCCGGAAGGCCTCGGCCTGCCGGCGCTCCATGCCCAGCAGATCCGCCGCACGCGCCATGTCGATATCCAGAAAGGTGCGGCCCATTAGAAAATTGGAGGCTTCCGCCGCCACGTTCTTGGCCAGCTTGGCCAGACGCTGCGTGGCGATAATGCCCGCCAGCCCACGTTTACGGCCACGGCACATCAGGTTGGTCATGGCGCCAAGCGAGGCGCGGCGGGCTTCATCCGAGACCTCACCGGCCGCAGCAGGCGCAAAAAGCTGGGCTTCATCCACCACCACCAGCACGGGATACCAGTAGTCTCGCGGGGCCTCGAACATGCCGCCCAGAAACGCCGCAGCCCACTTCATCTGCTGGTCTGCGTCCAGACCTTCCAGATTCAGCACAACAGAGGCCCGGTGCATGCGCATCCGTTCCCCGGCGGCATGCAGCGCCATTTCCGAACACTCGGCCCCGTCTATCACCAGATGGCCGAATTTTTCCGCCAGACTGACAAAATCGCCTTCCGGGTCAATAATCGCCTGCTGCACCATGCGGGCCGACTGCTCAAGCAGACGCCGCAGCAGATGCGACTTGCCGGACCCGGAATTGCCTTGCACCAGAAGCCGGGTGGCCAGAAGTTCGGCAAGGTCCATCCGTGCCGGGCCACCCCCCGGCACATCACCCATCACGATCATGTTGCTGCTCATAGGGGCATCCGATACCGCTCCGGATGGGTCTCCCGCAACCATGCAAGCGCACCCTGCGCGGCACCCCGCCCGGTTGCAAGGCACGCGTGCAGCAGATAACCGCCCGTCGGTGCCTCCCAGTCCAGCATTTCACCAGCCGCAAAAACGCCGGGCAGCGCACGCAGCATCAGGCGGTTATCACACGCGGCCTGCGTAATCCCTCCGGCGGTAGAAATGGCGCGGACCAGCGGCTCCACGCCCGTCAGCCGCACAGGCACGGCTTTAATTCGTGCAGCCAGAGCGGGCATGGAGGCAGGCACAGGCCCGGCCTCCCGCAACAGGGCCACCGCTACCGGCGGCAGGCGCAGAGCCTTGCGCAATTTGTTGGACAGGCTCTCACGCGGGCGCACAGCGGCCAGCCGTTTTGCCAGATCCTGCACAGACAGATCGGGCCGCAGGTCACACAAAAGCTCCGCCGCCCCATGCCGGGCCAGATGCTCCCGCAGCGGCGCAGACAACGCATACAGTGCGCCCCCTTCCAGGCCGGACGCCGTGACCACCAGTTCCCCCCGCACGGTCTGCCCCGCAAACGTGAGTGCGACCGGCTTGAGCGGTGTTCCGGCAAACCGTTCCCGGACAGGCTCCGACCACGCGACCTGAAAGCCACAATTCGACGGACGCAAAGCTGAGACAGCAACGCCCCGTTGTTCCAGCAGGGAAACCCAGCCGCCATCACTCCCCAGACGTGGCCAGCTTGCCCCGCCTAATGCCAGAATGACCGCGTCCGGCGCGGTAAAAAGCGAGGTGTCTGGTGCCTGCTCGGTTGCGGCAGCCTCCGTCCCGCCTGCTTCAGGCGGATTTTTGGCTGGAGACTGCGCAAACGTCAGATGCCCGGCAGCATCCCAGCCCGTCCAGCGGGTGCGCGGATGCAGCGTGACCCCCTGCTCCTGCAACCGCGTAAGCCAGGCCCGCAGCAAAGGAGAGGCCTTCATGACGCTGGGGAAAATACGGCCAGAAGAGCCGACAAAACTTTCCTGCCCCAGCCCTGCCATCCACTGCCGGATATCCTCCGTGCTCCATGCTGCCAGAAAAGGCGCAAGCCACGGAGCGGCCCCGGCATAGCGGGCCAGAAACGGTTCCGGAGGTTCTGAATGGGTGATGTTCAGGCCGCCACGCCCGGCCATCAGCATTTTGCGGCCAAGGCTTGGCATGTGCTCCACAACCTGCACGGCGCAGCCTGCGGCAGAAAGCACTTCGGCGGCGGCCAGTCCTGCCGGGCCGCCGCCGATCACACTCACACGGAAGGGGTGCGTCATCCCTGCAAAGCGGATGCAAAAGCGTAAAAATACTGCAAAAGACGAGTCATCCCGCCTTTTTCTCCCCGGCGCGCACGGCGGCAGCCAGCCCTTTAATCTGCTCCAGCACGCGGGGGAGTGTCTGATCTGTCGCCTTGCCGTCCGTATCCAGTGTGTCGGCCAGAGTAGACAACAGGGCAGACGCCACAACGGCCCCATCCGCAATGCCGGCCGCCGTTGCGGCCTGCTCTGGGGTGCGGATACCAAAACCGATGGCAACCGGCAGGTCCGTCGCGGCACGGATGCGCAGCAGAGCCGCCTGTAAATCTTCCGCGCTGGCCGTGCGCGTGCCCGTAATGCCGGTAATGCTCACATAATAGACAAAGCCGGACGCATGAGAGAGCACGTAGCGCAGCCGCTCATCCGACGTTGTGGGAGCCACCAGACGGATAATATCCAGCCCGGCGCTCTGCGCAGGGGCTTCAAGAATATCGGCTTCCTCTGGCGGCAGATCGACCAGAATCAGGCCGTCCACCCCGGCAGCAGCGGCATCCTCGCAGAAGCGCGCATGGCCATAGGCTTCTACCGGATTGAGGTAGCCCATCAGAATAACAGGTGTATCCTGATCATCCTTTCGAAAATCCGCAATCAGATCCAGCACGCCCGCAAGCGTCGCCCCGGCCTTCAGGCCACGGCGGGCGGCAAGCTGAATGACCGGGCCGTCGGCTGAGGGATCAGAAAACGGCATCCCGACTTCAATCAGGTCCGCGCCTGCGGCAGGCATCGCTTTGAGCAGCGCCAGAGACGTTTCAAAATCCGGATCAAAGGCTTCCAGATACGGGATGAGTGCACCGCGCCCTTCTGCGGCCAGTGTTTTAAAACGGGCGGCGATACGGCTCACAGCTTCACTCCCAGATGCTCGGCAACGGTGAAAATATCTTTATCGCCCCGGCCGGAAATATTGATCACCAGCAGGGTCTCTTTCGGCAGGGTCGGCGCAATTTTGGCGGCGTAGGCAATGGCGTGCGCGGATTCCAGTGCCGGAATAATGCCCTCCGTGCGCGTGCAAAGCTCAAAGGCTTTCAGAGCTTCATCATCCGTCGCGCCAACATATTCCGCACGCCCAATATCGCTCAGCCAGGAATGTTCCGGCCCCACACCCGGGTAGTCAAGACCGGCGCTGATGGAATGGGCCTCATCAATCTGCCCATCCGCGTTTTGCAGCAGATAGGTACGGTTGCCATGCAGCACACCGGGGCGGCCCCGCTCAATGGATGCCGCCGTCTTGCCGCTATCCAGACCACAGCCAGCAGCTTCCACGCCAATCAGGCGCACAGAGGGATCATCCAGAAACGGGTGGAAAATCCCCATAGCATTGGACCCACCCCCAATGGCGGCCACAATCACATCTGGCAGACGGCCTTCCTGCGCCTGCATCTGCTCTTTGGTTTCATTCCCGATCACGCTCTGGAAATCACGCACCATGGCCGGATAGGGGTGCGGGCCAGCAACCGTGCCCACCAGAAAATAGGTATCCGCAATATTGGCAACCCAGTCGCGCATGGCCTCATTCATGGCGTCTTTCAGCGTCCCGGCCCCGGCGGTAACGGGCACCACCTCCGCCCCAAGCAGACGCATGCGGAACACGTTGGGCTTCTGGCGCTCAACGTCCGTTGCCCCCATGTAAATCACGCATGTCATGCCAAACAGGGCGCAGACGGTCGCGGTGGCCACGCCATGCTGCCCGGCCCCGGTTTCCGCCACAATGCGGGTACGCCCCATGCGGCGGGCCAGCAGAATCTGCCCCATGACGTTATTGAGCTTGTGAGAGCCGGTGTGGTTCAGCTCTTCACGCTTCATGTAAATTTTAGCGCCCCCCAGCTCTTCCGTCATACGGCGGGCAAACCAGAGCGGGCTGGGGCGGCCAACATAATCGCGCAGATAAAATTCCAGCTCTTTATGGAACGCCGGGTCCGCCTTTGCGGTCTCATACGCCTGATCCAGTTCCAGCAGCAGCGGCATGAGGGTTTCTGCAACAAACCGTCCGCCATACCGGCCACCAAAATGGCCGCGCGCATCCGGGCCGTGCCGGAGAGAATTGGCCTGAGTTGCTGCTGTGCTGTGCTGTGCTGCCGGGTCCGCCATGGGGGATTCTGCCGCTCCTGATTTTTGCGTCTTATACCGGGGCCGCCCTGCCCCAAAACAGAACGTCTGGCTTACCAGAAGCCACAAGCTCTTGCCCAGAGGGGAGGGTGTCCAAATTTTGAGATAATCTTAAGGGAAAGCCCCTGTCCTGTGTGAAGACCTTCCGTGACCCCACGCAGGTGTGCGCACGCTCTGAACATATCCCTGTGACAGAGAGCGAATAAGCGGATGCAAACAGGTGGTTGGGGGCTATTCAGGACTGTCACTTGTCACTGCCCGGCTGCTCTGGTCATATTTGCGCCGCCCGCGCCACCCCGGTCTGGCCGGGCGACACACGCGACTGCGCCCTGCTGCCACGCTCAAGGAGAAGTTCATGTTTCTGGCCCACAAGCCCGGCGCCCCGGCCCGGGCGATTGAGAGTGAGGCCGACGCCCACGGCGTAGCATGGATTGACCTGCTCAACCCCACGCCGGAGGAGCAGGATCTGGCTGCGCGCATCTGCGGCCAGCCGCTCCCTACGCTGGATGATCTGAACGAGATTGAAAGTTCCTCGCGCATCAGTGTGCGGAATGGCGCTGCATTTCTGTCCACGCCGCTACTCAAGAAAACGGGGCTGGAGTTTGAGGCTTTTCCGGTCGGATTTGTGCTGACGGCGGAACGCCTCATTACCATCCGGTATCAGCCCTACCCGTCTTTTGAGAGTGTGGCGCAGCTTGTAGCAGACCATACGCTGCCCCCTTCCCCGGCTGCCACACCGGCACCCAGCACGGTTGTCACCCCCCGGCAGGAGCAGAAAGAAGCCACCCCACCCAACGCCCCGCCACAACAACAGCCGCAGCCGCAGCCGCAGCCGCAAACTCTGGTACCCGCCCCCATTGGCCCCGGCGAGGTTCTGGTGGCCCTGATTGAAACCATTGTGGACCGGCTGGCGGATATTCTGGAAAGTGTCGGTATGCTGCTGGACAAACTTTCCAGAGATATTTTCAAGCGACGGCAGAACAAGCCTGCCGTCCGCAGTATTGCCGCCTGGCAGCGGGAACTGCTGGAGCGCGTCGGCAGTTCCGGGGATCTGTGTTCACGCGTGCGGGACACTCTGCTGGGGCTGGAACGCATCACCATTTTCTTAAGCGAGAGCAAAAAGGACGGCATGGCCCCGGCCTCCGGGCTGCCCGTCACATCCCGGCGGTTTGAAGCTGGCGTCACAACCCTGCCCACAGACAACGCGCCCTATGCTCTCTCCGGCGCTCTGCGGTCCCGTATGGCAACCGCGAACCGCGATCTGTCCTCCCTGAGTGATTATGTCTCTCAGGCGGCCAGCAAGGTCGAATTCCTGCTGGATGCCACGCTGGGCTTTATCAGTATCGAGCAGAACGGCGTGATGAAGGTGCTGACCGTTGTCAGCTTTATCGGCGTGGCCCCCACCCTGATTGCCGGGGTGTATGGCATGAACTTCAAGGATATTCCGGAACTTAACTGGTCCTTTGGCTATTGGTATTCACTGGGGCTTATGGCGGCGTCCGTCGCGCTGCCGCTCCTGTGGTTCTGGCGCAAAGGATGGCTTGGAGGCATTAAATGACACAGCGCACACTGTTTTCCCGCACTCACTGCGCAACACAGAGGCAGGCGACCAGAACGCTGCGTCATGCACTGGCGGCAGCGGGTATCTGCCTCCTGAGTGTTGCCTCCTCCGCCACCGGACTGGCGGCGGCGAGACCAAACCCGGCCATCAGTCAGGCAACCTATCAGGCTCTTTTCAACCAGCTCAGTGCGGAACCCCTGCGCTATGGTGGCCTGGCCTCCGCGCATAACCGCCGCATTCTGATCGGCCTGCATCAGACCGGCGCCGGCACCGTCGCAGGGGAGATGATGCGGCTGGATTCCGCCATGCGCCCTCTGGATGCCGGACCGGTCACAGGGACCCTTACCGCTCCCGGCTCCGCACAGTTAAGCCACTGCCACCTGAAAGTGACCCTTTCTGACCGGGATATCACGCTGGATGGCCCCTGCTCCGCCACCCTGCTGTCCGGCGCGCTGACCACCCGCCCCAGACCCAGCCAGCTCTGGTCTCAGGTGACCAATTTCATCTCACCCGACACCTCGGTTTCGCAATACTGGCTCAGCCGGGACACCTGGCAGGCCGCTGTCACGCCAGCCGCTGCCCCCTGATACACCCTGATACCCCTTGGGCGCCTGTAAAGTCTGGTTGACGAACCAGACTTGCGGACTTATTCTTCGCCTCCAGAACTGGCTGACTTCACCTGTCCAGTGCTTTCCCTCATGTCAGGATCATCCTGCTATCCGGGCCGCCGTGGCGCACCTGTGCTGTGCCACCCCGTGCTTCCGGGCTTTGCGCAAGACTGGTCCGGACCTCCCCATTTCTGAACTATTGCCAGTCAGGGCATTCCTAAATGCATCTTGCGGAACTCAAGGCCAAGTCTCCGGCCGATCTTCTGGCCTGTGCCGAAGACCTGAATATTGAAAACGCATCATCCCTGCGCAAGCAGGACATGATGTTCGCCATTCTGAAGACACTGGCCGATAACGATCAGGCGATCTACGGTGATGGCACACTCGAGATCCTGCATGACGGGTTCGGTTACCTCCGCTCTCCCGAATCAAACTACCTCCCCGGTCCGGATGATATTTACATCTCCCCCGCTCAGGTGCGCCGCTTTGGTCTGCGCACGGGTGATACGGTTGAAGGGCAGATCCGCGCCCCGCGGGATGGCGAACGTTATTTCTCGCTGCTAAAAATCAACAGCATCAATTTTGAAGCGCCGGAAGCCGTCCGGCACCGCATCAATTTCGATAACCTCACCCCGCTCTATCCTGAGCGCCGCCTGCAGATGGAAGTGGAAAACGCTGCCCCGCCGGTCAGTGAGGCCAAAGGCAAAAAAGGCAAAAGCACTCAGGATTTCACGCCCCGCGTGATTGATCTGGTCGCCCCCATCGGTATGGGCCAGCGCGCCCTGATTGTGGCCCCGCCGCGCACCGGTAAAACGGTCATGCTGCAGAGCATTGCCTCCTCCATTTCCGCCAACCATCCGGAATGCTTCCTGATCGTGCTGCTGATTGACGAGCGGCCGGAAGAAGTGACCGACATGGCCCGCTCCGTGCGCGGTGAAGTGATTTCCTCCACCTTTGATGAACCGGCCCACCGCCATGTGCAGGTGACGGAAATGGTGCTGGAAAAAGCCAAGCGTCTGGTGGAACACAAGCGCGATGTGGTGATCCTGCTGGACTCCATCACCCGTCTGGCCCGCGCTTACAACACGGTTGTGCCGTCCTCCGGCAAGGTGCTGACCGGTGGTGTGGACGCCAACGCCCTCCAGCGCCCCAAGCGCTTCTTTGGTGCGGCGCGTAACATTGAAGAAGGCGGCTCTCTGACCATTATCGCCACGGCGCTGATTGATACCGGCAGCCGCATGGATGAAGTGATTTTTGAAGAGTTCAAGGGCACGGGTAACTCCGAGCTGATCCTTGACCGCAAGCTGGCTGACAAGCGCACCTTCCCCGCTATTGACATCACCAAGAGCGGCACCCGCAAGGAAGAAATGCTGGTGGACCGCGCCACCCTGTCCAAAATGTGGGTCCTGCGCCGTATTCTGGCCCCTATGGGCACGATGGACGCCATGGACTTCCTGCTGGACAAGCTCAAATACAGCAAATCCAACAATGACTTCTTCGAGGCCATGAACAACTAAACCTGCCCCCTGACGTTCAGGGCAGTGCGCGTTCTCAGACCCCGTCCGGCGGCTGCCTTCAGCCTGCCGGTGCGGGGTCTTTTTTCTGGACTGTCAGCACGATGCTGCCATCCTCTGCCGCCTGCTCAGCCAGAACGGCGTGCCCCAGCGCCAGCACGGACCGGCGGACATTTCTGTGCGGCTCTTCGCCCCTCAGCCGCACCACCAGCACACGCCCTGCCGCCATCCCGTCCAGCGCCAGACGGGTGCGCACAAACGTCATCGGACATTTTTCATGCGTGATATCCAGCATCAGCACTGCGGACGGCGCCGAATCCGCATCCTGCTTTTCTGACGGGCCTGCCGGGTTTTCCATAGACACTCCTCCTGAACGGCCGCACAGGCCGAGTATAGAAACCATTTGAAATCAGAGCTTAAAAAACCTGCGGGTCTGTGTAAAATTGGACAACCCTCCCCCTTTTCGGCTACCTGATGGTTCATGAACGCAGGTGGTAACAAGCAGGATTTGCGCCCTTGAAGTCACAGTCGACAGAATCACGGATTGCGCAGCTGTGCATCGAACATGGCCTGAAGATGACGGGGCAGCGGCGCGTTATCGCACGCGTTCTGTCAGACGCGGATGATCATCCCGATGTGGAAGAACTCTATCGTCGCGCCTCAGCACTTGATTCCCGCATTTCCGTCGCCACAGTCTATCGCACCGTGCGGTTGCTGGAAGAAAAAGGCATTCTGGAACGGCGTGACTTTGGCGGGGGCCGCGCCCGCTATGAAGCCACAGAACATGGCCGCCACCATTATCACCTGATTGATGTGGATAATGGCAAGGTTATTGAGTTTGAAGACCCTGAGCATGAAGAACTGATGCGGCGCGTGGCCGAACGGCTGGGATTTGATTTTGTGTCCATGCGGCTTGAACTGTTTGGCAAAAAGCGCCCGCAAGCCATGCAGGCGGCCAAGGCCCCTCAGGCTGCTAAGCGCAAAGGAGCCGCCTCTTGAGCACGGACCAGTTGCCCTCAGGCTCCCTCTCCACGCTGGATCTGGAACGCAAGGGCTTTCCGGAACTCCGGGGCGGCAATCTGAGCGTCCGCATTGCCACGACTGACGATGAACGCGACGCCGCACAAGCCCTGCGTTACCGCGTCTTTTATGAAGAAATGGGCGCGCACCCGGACGCGGAAACCCTGCGCCTGAAGCGCGACATTGATGAATTTGATGCCGTTGCCGACCATCTTCTGGTTATTGACCACGCCATTGCGTCCGACGCCCGCGGCGTGGTGGGCACCTACCGGCTTGTGCAGGGCGATGCCGCGGCCAAAATTGGCCGCTTCTACTCCGCCAGTGAATATGACATTTCCCCCCTGACGGAATTTCCGGGGCGTCTGCTGGAAGTTGGCCGATCCTGTGTGGATAAGGACTATCGCGGCCGCGCTGCAATGCAGCTTTTGTGGCGCGGGATTGCCTCCTACATTTTCCTGCACCGCATTGATGTGCTGTTTGGCTGCGCCAGCCTGCCGGGCACCAACCCGGATTCCATCGCCAATGAGCTGACCTATCTCTACCACAACCATCTGGCTCCCCCCGCTCTGCGCGTGAAGGCCCTGCCGGAACGGCGCGTGGACATGCTGCGGGTTGATCCGCACTCCATCGACTTCCGCAAAACACTGGCCCGCCTGCCGCCGCTGATCAAAGGCTATCTGCGTCTGGGCGGATATGTGGGTGACGGCGCGGTGATTGATCCGCAGTTCAACACCACGGACGTTGCCGTTCTGGTGAAAAGTGAACTGCTGGCTGATAAATATTACCGCCATTATGAACGCCGCCTGCGTGATGCGCTCGACTAAGCAGGCTTTACAGGCTGATCCGGCCTTCCCTGCTTTTTCGTACCTAACGCTTCCGTGCATCCTGCCTGTTCAGTGCTGAGGCGTCTGGCCTTCTGGCGCGCTCCGCAACCCAGCATGCCTGCTGCCACACACCCCCGGCCTGCCCGCTGGCGTCAGGCGGGCCTGATGCTGGGCATGGGCGCCCTCTCGGCCCTCGCTCTGCCGCCAGTCCATTGCCTGCCGGTTCTGCTCATAACATTTCCTGCTCTGGGCCGGGCCATAAACCGGGCATCAGGCTGGAAAAACGCCGCATGGGCCGGAGCACTCTTCGGCTTTGGCTTCTATACCGCCAACCTGTACTGGCTGGTAAACGCGGTGATGATCCGGGCTGAAGAATTCTGGTGGTTTGTGCCCTTCCCTTCACTGGGGTGCGCCCTGATTCTGGCCCCCATGGTCGCGTCTGCGGCAGCATTCAGTTACCTTGCCCCGGCGGGACCACGCCGCCTTCTGGCCCTTGCCGCAAGCTGGACCCTCTTTGATATGGGTCGTGTGTTTCTGTTCAGCGGATTTACATGGAACCCGCTGGGCAGCGCGCTGGCTGTTCCCGGTGTGGCAGGAGACGTGCTGATCCAGCCTGCCGCATGGATTGGCGTGGACGGCCTGACGTTTTTTGTGGTTCTGGGCGCTTTGTTTGGTGGTCAGGCCCTGCAAGATGCAGTGCGGGTCCACATGGGCCGTTCCGCACGTGTCTTCCCGCGGCGCGCTGACCGCCTGCGCATTGCGGCCTGCGCAGCTTTTATGCTCTGCGGCAGCCTGACAGCGAGCATTATGCGCCTGAACACAGTGCACCCTGCCGGAGAGGCAGGGCCAGTGACCGTACTCGTACAGGGCAACGTGCCGGAAACGGAAAAAGTCGGGCACCTTAACCCGCGTGATATTTTCATGCGCTACCTGCATCTGACCGCAGACGGGGTCCTTCAGGCGCGCAAGCTGCAACCACAGCCAGCCTTTGCGGATGCCGTGACGCGGCCGATTGTCTTTTTGTGGCCCGAGACAGCCTTCCCCGGTTCCGGCCTGTTGCAGGACAGCCCCCGCGCCCGCCAGATGATTATGGACTGGGCACAAGGGGCTGATGCCGGATTTATTGGCGCGCTGCGCGTGGATGATAACGGGCGTTATCGGAACTCCGTTATCGCACTGGCGCCCGGTGGCGAGATGACGGCATTTTATGACAAGGCCCGACTGGTGCCTTTTGGCGAATATCAGCCCCCGTTCATCCCGCTGCAAATTGTCCCGCAAGGCGGCATGGCCGCAGGCCCCGGCGCGCAGACATGGCATCTGCCGGGCATCCCGGCCGTCGGGCCTCTGGTCTGTTATGAAGTCATTTTCTCCGGGCTGACAGTGGATCGGCATGACCGCCCGCGCTGGCTGGCGAACGTGACGAATGATGCCTGGTTTGGAAACAGTGCCGGCCCGCGCCAGCATCTCTCCTCCGTCCGGCTGCGCGCGGTGGAAGAGGGGCTACCCATTGCCCGTGCCGCCAATACCGGCATTTCCATTGCCTATGATGGTTTTGGGCATGAACTCGCCCGTCTTGGCTGGGGGAAAACCGGCACTCTGGTCGTCCCCCTGCCCGCGGCACTCCCTGCGCCTCTGTTTGCGCGCTGTGGCCGCAGCCTGCCAGTCCTGTTGAGTCTTGCAGTTTTTCTGGCTGCTCTTGTTCGCATTCAACGCAAACCTGTAAAATAAACAACCCTGTAAAGTATTCCTCGTTCTAAAATAAGTTTACATAAAAAATGAATCGGGGCATTAATTGGTCTATATTTATCTATGTTAATTATTAACAAACAATATTTACAAAGAAATTAATAATATTGAAACTGTTTTTATTTTTATCAGAGTTTTTTCTATTCAAAAAATAATATGTCTTCCAGATCTAGAAACTTTAACAAATGGTTTATAATCTGTCATTTAACCGGCTTATAGACTACGCCCTTCCCTTGGTGAGAAACCGCGTGACAGCAACTGCCTCCCCCCGCCCTGATCCAAAACCGTCCACCCCGCGGGCGGGTTCGGTCGATATGCATGTCGGGCATCGCATCCGCCTGAGGCGTACCTTGCTGGGACTTTCACAGGAAAAGCTGGGGGAAGCGCTCGGCATCACATTTCAGCAGGTGCAGAAATATGAACGCGGCACAAACCGCGTAGGCGCATCCCGGCTTTATGATCTGGCCGCTGCCCTTGATGTGCCTATCAGTTTCTTTTTTGATGATATGCCCCCTCCGGGGCAGACAGAAGGACAGCCATCCCAGTCGGCCTATCACTCCGGGTTTTCACAAAGCCGGAAAGCGTTTGAGACCCCGTTTCAGACCGGGATATCGTCCGTTTTTTCAGATCAGGACGCATCTCTCTTTTCCCGCAAGGAAACAGTTGAGCTGATCCGCGCCTATTATCGCATTCCTGACCCGGTTGTACGCAAACGTGTGCTGGAACTCGTGCGCTCCATGGCTCCGGCAAATGAAGCCGACACACATGGCTAAATAAAAAAGGGCGACCGAAGCCGCCCTTTTTCTCTCAGGTAAGCGGATCAGAATTCCTGATCACCACCCCAGTCCCCTCCTGAATCGCCACCGGCGTCCCCGCCCCAGTCATTGCTTCCGGCATCAAAGCCCGGATCAGCAGAGGTTCCGGCTCCGGCAAACGGGTCTGCCCCGGCCCCATCGCCATAGTTGTTATTGATAATCGTCTCGCTCGGCTGGCCAGCGCCCCAGCCAGCATCTGCTCCGCCACCGTGATGCCCGCTGAACAGATCTGTCAGCGCATTTGCGGCCAGCATCCCGCCAGCCACGCCGGTCGCGGTAGACAGCGCGGTGCCGAGAAAGCCAGAGCCACTCCGGAACATACCGGGCTGTGCCCCATAGGGCAGAGGCTGCGGCTGATATTGCGGCGCGGCAGCCGGACGGCCACCCCAGCCCGGAGGCGCTGACTGCTGCGGCTGACCCTGCTGCGGAGCACGCTGACCACCGCCAAACAGACCGCCCAGAAAACCACCGCCACCGGCAGGCTTCTGCTGTGCCTGAGCCTGCTGCAACGCCTGTTGCGCCTGCTGAAGCTGGAACTGAAGCTGCTGAATACGGTTCTGCGCTTCAACCAGCGCCATTTCCTGCACAACCGCCATCTGCGTGATGCGGTAGCGGGCTTCCGGATATTGCTGGAATTCCTGCACCAGAAATCTGTCTGCTTCCGGGTCGATCGGCGGCAGATTGGGCTGCGTGCTGGGCACACTGCCAAAACCGGACTGGGACGCACCGCCCACTCTGGCCACAAATTTCGCAATGAGGTCGCGTTCCTCGTTGGTCATCGTCTTCTTTCCCTGCCTGCGGCAATGCTGCCAGCGTGATGCACTGGTTTGCAGCCTTAAAGCGCCACTCTGTCCAAGATGTGGCGAGGCGGCAAGAGCGTTGCAAGAGGCAGGCCACAGGGAGTTGCATGCCTTCTCTTCCTGAATGGTGTCTGCGCCTGTATGGTGTGCCGCATCGTGCGCACTCAGCGCATAGTCTGACTGTCCTACTGCGGAGTTTCACCCTGACCATGGACCCGGCGTCTCCCCGCCCTACCGAGCGGCCTCTTTCCTTTCAGGACCTGATCCTGACCCTTCACCAGTTCTGGTCAAAACAGGGGTGCGCCATTCTTCAGCCCTATGATCAGGAAATTGGTGCGGGCACGCTGTCCCCCCACACCACGCTGCGGGCGCTGGGCAGCACCCCCTGGAAAGCCGCTTATGTGCAGCCCTGCCGCCGCCCGTCTGATGGCCGCTATGGGGAAAACCCCAACCGGCTCCAGCATTATTACCAGTATCAGGTGCTGCTGAAGCCCACGCCGGAAGAAAGCCAGAAACTGCTGCTGGACAGCTACCGCGCCATCGGGATCGACCCGGACCGCCATGATATCCGCTTTGTGGAAGATGACTGGGAAAACCCGACCATCGGCGCATGGGGTCTGGGCTGGGAGGTCTGGTGTGACGGGATGGAAGTCACGCAGTTTACCTACTTCCAGCAGGTTGGCGGTATTGCGGTGGTGCTGCCCTCCACGGAGCTGACCTACGGGCTGGAACGTCTGGCCATGTATGTGCAGGGGGTCGAGAATGTCTATGACCTCGATTATAACGGTACAGGCCTGACCTACGGGGATGTGTTCCTGCGTGCTGAGCAGGATTATTCCCGCCATAATTTTGAGCTGGCGGATACGGAACTGCTGTTCCGCCATTTTGCTGATGCGGAAAAAGAAAGTGTGGCACTGGCAGAAGCCGGTGTTGCCCAGCCTGCCTATGACCAGTGCCTGAAGGCCAGCCACCTGTTCAACCTGCTGGATGCGCGCGGCGTGATCAGCGTGAGTGAGCGTGCAGCCTATATTGGCCGCGTGCGGACACTGGCAAAACTGTGCTGTGAGACCTGGCTGGCTGGCGAGGACAAATAAGATCATGCCCGAACTGCTGATAGAACTTTTTTCAGAAGAAATTCCCGCCCGCATGCAGCAGCAGGCAGGAGAGCATCTGCTCCGCCTGCTCTCTGACGCACTGGCCCCTCTGAACCCGCAGGATGCTGTGGCCTATACCGGCCCGCGCCGCATTGCGGCCTCCTGCACGCTGGACGCGCATGTGCCGGGCCGCACCGTGTCCGAGCGCGGCCCGCGTGAGGGCGCTCCGGAAAAGGCGCTGGAAGGCTTCACCCGCAAACATGGTGTGACGCAGGATGCCCTGATCCTGCAAAATGGCTTCTGGGTGCTGGAGCGGGAAGAACCTGCCATCAGCGCCAGAGAGCATATTGCCGCCACCATGCCGGACCTGCTCCGCCGCTTCCCCTGGCCCAAATCCATGCGCTGGGGGCAGGGCAGCGCCTTTACATGGGTCCGCCCGCTGCGCCGTATTCTGTGCATTCTGGATGGCGACACTGTGCCGTTCTCTCTGGCTCTTTCCGGGGCTCTTTCCGGTACGCAGGGCGACGATAACGGCCACCACCTCCAGTCTGGCAACCAGACGGAAGGCCACCGTTTCCTCTCTCCCGGCGCGGTTGCCGTCAGCAGCGTTGCGGAATGGCAGGATACGCTGCAGGGCCGCCATGTGCAGGTCCATGCGGCCGACCGGCGGGAAACAATCGTCTCCGGCCTGACAGCCCTTGCCTCCTCGGAAGGGCTGGCTCTGGTGCCTGATACGGGCCTTGTGGAGGAAGTTGCCGGACTGGTGGAATGGCCTGTGCCGTTCCTTGGCCGGATTGACGAAAAATACATGGATCTGCCCGCCGAGGTGATGCAGGTCTCCATGCGCGTCAACCAGCGTTATTTTGCCCTGCGCAACGGGGACGGCTCCGCAGCGCCGCGCTTTGCCTTTGTGGCCAATATTGTCCCGGCGGATGATGGCACGCTGATTGTCACCGGCAATGAGCGCGTTCTGCGCGCCCGTTTTGCCGATGCCCGCCACTTCTGGGATCTGGACCGCAAGCAGACGCTCGCCTCCCGCCTTGGTGCGCTGGATGCCATTACCTTCCATGCCAGACTGGGCAGTCAGGGGGACCGCACGCGCCGCATGGTGCGTCTGGCCGGACTGATTGCCCCTATGGTCGGGGCCTCTAAAGCCGAGGCCGAACGGGCCGCGGACCTAAGCAAAACCGATCTGACCACCGGCATGGTCGGGGAGTTCCCGGAACTTCAGGGCGTCATGGGCGGATATTACGCGCAGCATGATGGTGAGGCTCCGGCAGTCTGTCAGGCCATTACCGAGCAATATATGCCCCGTGGCCCCGGTGACACGGTGCCGACGGCCCCGGTGTCCGTCGCACTTGGGCTGGCCGACCGGTTTGACATGCTGGCCGCATTTTTCGCCGCAGGTGAAAAGCCGTCCGGCTCGGGTGATCCGTTCGGCCTGCGCCGCGCGGCACTGGGCATTATCCGCCTGATCCGTGAGAACAGCCTGCGGCTTGATCTGGTAAAACTGTTCCTGCTGGCGGCAGAAGCCCTGCCGGACTCCCTGCGGGACGCACCGGATCTTGCTCTGCTGCCGCAGTTTATGGCGGAGCGTCTGCGCGTCCAGTTACGCTCGGAAGGGGCGCGGTATGATTGCCTTGCCGCGATTTCCACCGGCAACACGGATACAGACATCACCCGCCTGCTGGCCCGTGCGCAGGCTCTGGAAACCATGCTTGAAACGGAAGACGGCAGGAACCTTCTGGCCGCCACCCGTCGGGCTGCCAACATCCTGCGGATTGAAGACCGTAAGGATGGACCGCATGATGGCACGCCGGATGCCGCCCTGTTTGTCCAGCCGGAAGAACAGGCTCTGGCCGCAGCGCTGGACCGGGTTGAACCCACTGTAGAAAAAGCGTTTGCAGAAGAACGCTTTACCGATGCCATGCGGGACGCTGCCAGCCTGCGGGAACCGCTGGACGCCTTCTTCGGGCCTGTGACCGTCAATGACCCTGACCCTGCCCTGCGCCTCAACCGCCTGCGGCTGCTGGCGCGTCTGGGCCGGATGATGCGCCTGATTGCAGATTTCAGCCAGATTGAGGGATAAAACCCTTTCCCTGAAAGGACATTCAACGCAAAAAAGGGAGACAGGGCGCTTTGCCCCGCCTCCCTTTTTTATGAAACTTGTCTGGTCACAGAGAGAACTTAGAAAAGCAAACCAATGCTCTGCTTTCAGCTCAGGCGGGTGCCATTGGGAACAGGTCTTTCCAGAGCCGCCAGCACTACGCCTTCCTCCGTTTCAAACCCTGATAGCAAAAACTGGGAACGAAACGGACCAACCTGTTTTTCCGGAAAATTGATGATCCCGATAACCTGCCGCCCCACAAGTGTTTCCGGTGTGTAAAGACGTGTGACCTGCGCGCTGGTTTTACGCTCCCCATACGGCCCAAAATCCACCCAGATTTTATAGGCTGGCTTCCGTGCTTCCGGAAAAGATTCAACGCGCAGAATAGTCCCTGCGACTATCATGATTTTTTCAAAATCTGACCAGACAATCTGCTGCACAGCGCTCTCTCCGCTTTCTACTCTGGGATCTCTTTCTCTTAAAATTCTCTAAAAGGTTCAGCAGATCAGGCAAGCGGTTCTCTTCTCACTTGCTTCTCCGCAAGACCACCAACCCGTTCTTTATAAGATAACGCCACATAAAAAAGCGTGTGATCCAGAAGGACCACACGCTTTCCATTTTCTGCCACTCTCAGAAATCTTCTGATTTAAAAAGCTGTTTTTATCAAAAACAACCAGATAGCCTCATGCTATACGCGCGCACGACCAAAGAAAAAGCTGACAACCAGCAGAACAACAAAAACAAACAGCAGAATTTTCGCCACACCGGCAAAGCTGGACGCCGCACCGCCAAACCCGAACAGGGAGGCAATCAACGCCAGAATCAGAAAAGTCAGAACCCACCGTAAAATAGCCATCTCGTCTCTCCTCAAAAACACCGCAGCGTCTCCGGAAAAGCATCCGGGCTTTGCGCTTCCTCACCCTAACGCGGCAAAATCCGGAAAGTTCTCTCGGTTCAGAAACGAGATGGGCCGTAAAACAGCTGATCAGTGACCTTCAGACCCCGGAATAATATCATACCCGGCACTGCCCGGAGCCGGGCCGGGCGGGAGCGCACTGCCCCCCGCAATCCCGACCATCTGGTTGGAAGCCGGACCAATTTCCCGTGCATCAATGGCAATGCCAAGTTCTCCGCTGTTGCCCGTACCAACGGCATACAGGGTCTGCCCCGGCCGGAGCCAGGCGGCCAGCCGTGTGGCCTCACGCGGGGGGAGGTAAATAACGGAATGGTCTTTCAGCACAGCGCCGTTCAACTGCCCGTCCAGATCATAGAGCGGCATCCAGACCTCACCGTGCAGCACCAGATCCGGCCCGGCAATCATCTCGGTGGACTGGCGCGGCATGGCAATAAACGTATCCTGCATGCCCCGGCCACGCGGGCTGGTAATGCCAAAGGCGCGAATAATGGGGAGCGTGCGGCCTTTCAGGCCCCGGATCTCGACCGTATCACCGGGTTTGATCAGCCCGGCCAGCGTATGCCCCTGATCGGGGGAGACAAAAACCTGCGTGCCATCATTCAGCACAAACCCGACCACGCTACCATGAGATGAAGGCAGAAACTGCGCCACCTGACCGCTAAAGCGCGGCAGGCCGGACAGGTCATACACACCTTCAGCCTGCTTTTCCGTCATCGTCTGGTGAGAGGCATAAGTGGCTGCACTCTGCTGCCCGGCAGACGCCTTGGACGCAGGGGCCGCGAGGGCTGCTGAAGAAGCCAGAAGAAAAGCCGGTAGAAAGAACAGAGGGCGCATGGATCAACCAGTTAGAGAAATCCGGCCTGAGGACGACGGACCTCAGGCCAGAATAAGGAAGACTATGCACCATTGTTCGTCAGGAAAGCGCATCCGGCAAGAGCCGGAAAAGCGTGTCAGTGGCGGAAATGACGCATACCGGTAAAGACCATGGCAATGCCTGCGGCATCGGCTGCGGCAATCACCTCATCATCCCGGATGGAGCCACCCGGCTGAATAACGGCTGTGGCACCCGCCGCGACAATGGTCTCGAGACCATCCGCAAACGGGAAAAACGCATCAGACGCCGCGACAGACCCCTGCGTGAGCGGGGCATCCAGCCCGGCAGCCTTGGCGGCTTCCCCGCTTTTACTGGCGGCGATGCGGGCAGAGTCAACGCGGCTCATCTGCCCCGCGCCAATGCCAACCGTTGCGTTATTTTTGGTGTAGACGATGGCGTTGGACTTCACGTGCTTGGCCACACGGAAGGCGAACATCAGATCTTCCATTTCCTGCGCGGAAGGGGCGCGTTTTGTCACCACCCGCAGGGACTCGGGTTTAATCTGCCCGTTATCCCGCGTCTGCGCCAGAAAACCACCGGCCACGGACCGCACCACCACCCCTGCCGCAGCAGCGTCCGGCAGGCCGCCCGTCAGCAGCAGACGCAGGTTTTTCTTACGGGCCAGAATGGCTTTGGCCTCTTCATCCGCATCCGGGGCCACAATGACCTCGGTGAAAATCCCGGAAATTTTGGTCGCTGTTTCGGCATCCAGCGTGCGGTTAAGCGCCACAATGCCGCCAAAGGCGGAGACAGGGTCACACCGCAGCGCGTTATCCCAGCAGGCAGAGAGCGTTTCACCCACAGCCACACCGCACGGGTTGGCGTGTTTGACAATCACGACAGCCGGGCGCTCAAACTCGGCCACAGCCTCGAACGCGGCATCCGTATCATTGATGTTGTTGTAAGACAGCGCCTTGCCCTGCACCTGCACAGCCGTCGCCACGCCAGGGCGTGTGCTGCCATCTTTATAGAAAGCCGCCTGCTGATGCGGGTTTTCACCATAGCGCAGCACTTCCGCGCGCTGGCCTGCCAGCACAAAGCGGTCCGGCAGGGTATCCTGCGCCTGTGCCGCAAACCATGCGGCAATAGCGGCATCATACGCAGCAGTCCGGGCATAAGCAGCACCCGCATAGGCACGGCGCTGTTCAAGCGTGCTGCCGCCCTGCCCCAGCGCCTCAATCAGCCCGGCATACTGCGCCGTATCCGTCAGCACCACCACATGGCCGTGGTTCTTGGCTGCCGCGCGGATCAGCGCAGGGCCGCCAATATCAATATTTTCAATGCAGTCTTCAGCGCCAGCTCCGGACGCTACGGTTTTTTCAAACGGGTAGAGGTTGACCGCAACCAGATCAATCGGTGCGATTTTATGCTCTTCCATCTGCGCCACATGCGCAGGCAGGTCACGCCGCCCGAGAATACCGCCATGGATCTGCGGCACGAGCGTCTTCACGCGGCCATCAAGAATTTCCGGGAAACCGGTATGGTCAGAAACTTCAGTAACAGGCAGACCGGCCTCACGCAGAGCGCGGGCAGACCCGCCGGTGGAAAGGATTTCCGCGCCGTGCGCAACCAGCGCGCGCCCGAGGTCAAGAAGCCCCGTCTTGTCGGAAACAGAAATTAACGCGCGGCGCACAGGTTGCGTCGTCTGGCTCATGGGGCGGACCTTTCGCACGGCTAAACCGGATTTCAAAGCGGCTCATTAGCCAACAAGCGGCCCAAGAGCAACCTTACACGTGCCGGAAAAGGCCTTAGCGGCGCGTAAAGGTCCAGTAGAGCGGCTGACGGCCAGCGGCAATCGCCTTGGCTTCATAACGGGTGGGGAACCAGCCGTCCGGCCGTTCGGCCACGGGCGGCGGGACCTCAAAAAAGGACTGCGCAGCCATGACTTCCTCAACCCATGCCTGATAGGTCGGGTCATCACTCGCAACACGCCAGACAGCACCCGGCTTCAGCACGCGTGCGACCAGCGCCACATTCTCGGGGTGCATAAAGCGGCGTTTGGCATGGCGCGCCTTGGGCCACGGGTCCGGGAACATCAGGAACAGCCGGTCCACCGAAGCATCCGGCAGGGCACGCAGCAGCACACGGGCATCATCATCCCACAGCCGCAGCATGTCCGGGATGGCGGACGTTGCTTCCTCCCCAACCGGCACAAAGCGGGTCAGCAGAGAACACAGGCCGTTATCAAAGACTTCAGAGGCAATATAGCCAACATCCGGGTGAGCATTATGCTGCCCCACCACATGTTCCCCGCCTCCAAATCCGACTTCAAACCAGATCTGCTGTGGCGGGCGGCCAAAGGCTGTGGCCGGGTCCGCTGCGCGATCCAGCGGAAAGCGCAGACGGGGCAGCGCCTCATCCAGAAGGCGCTGCTGACGGGGACGCAGCGAATGGCCGCGCGGTCGCCCATAAAGTCGTTCGGGCGACGGCTTAACGTCCGGTCCGCTTACTTCCTCCGTCATGATACGCTCAGACCTTAGCGGTTGAACGCGCCGCGCAGGGCATCCACCAGATCGGTGCGTTCCCACGTAAAGTCATCACGCGCATCATCCGGCGTACGGCCAAAGTGACCATAGGCAGAGGTCTGTGCGTAAATCGGGCGGTTCAGACGCAGGTGCTTACGGATACCGCGCGGCGTGAGGTCCATGACTTCACGCAGCACAGCGCCCAGACGGGCTTCATCCACGTCCTTGCCGGTTCCATCCAGATCCACATACACGGACAGCGGATGAGACACGCCAATAGCGTAGGAAACCTGAAGCGTGCAGCGGTCTGCAAGACCAGCGGCAACCACGTTCTTCGCCAGATAGCGGCAGGCATAGGCCGCGGAACGGTCAACCTTTGTGGGGTCTTTCCCGGAGAACGCGCCGCCGCCATGCGGAGCCGCACCGCCGTAGGTATCCACAATGATCTTACGGCCCGTCAGACCGCAATCCCCATCCGGACCACCAATCACGAAGATACCGGTCGGGTTGACGTAGAATTCGTCTTCCGGCGGCATCCAGCCTTCCGGCAGCACGTTGCGCACAATGTCGCCAAGCTCTTCACGCAGCTTCTTCTGGCTGATGCCTTCATCATGCTGAGTGGAGATCACCACGGACGTGGCGCCAACGGGGCGGCCATTGGAATAGCGCAGCGTCACCTGGCTTTTGGCATCCGGCTGGAGGCCTGCGGCACGCGGGTCACCCGCACGGCGCAGGTCACGGATTTCGTGCAGGATGCGGTGTGCATAATAAATGGTGGCCGGCATCAGCGTGTCGGTTTCGGTAGAGGCGTGACCGAACATGATGCCCTGATCACCAGCGCCTTCGTCTTTATCGCCAGCGCTGTCCACACCCACTGCAATATCAGCAGACTGGGCATGCAGGTAGTTGGCGGCCTCAGCCTTACGCCAGGAGAATCCTTCCTGATCGTAGCCAATATCTTTCACCGCATCACGCGCAGCCTGAATCAGGCCTTCGGATGTGATGGAAGAGGGGCCGCGCACCTCACCTGCCAGAATGATCCGGTTTGTGGTCACCATGGTTTCACAGGCCACGCGGGCTTCCGGGTCCGCTGCAAGATAAGCATCCAGAACAGTATCGCTGATCCGGTCTGCAACCTTGTCGGGATGACCTTCGGAAACAGATTCCGAAGTGAACAGGAAATCGCCGTCTTTACGCATGATGGTGCCGTCTGCCCCACGCACTATGAATTAGGAATTGTGACCGCCACCTTTAAGAAAAGGCGACGGGACCGTGTGGCGGAATAGTGGCCGATGGTCAAGTGTATTGCGGCTATGCAGCCATCCGGAGCAGTTTTCTGCGGGCCTGCTGCCAGGCTTTTACCCGCATCCGGCCGGGGCCACGTTGCGCGCGCGGACCGCAGAATTCAGCCTTTTACAACCGGATAACCCAAAAAACCACGATTACAAGCGTGTATAAAGAGGCTATTCAAAAAAAATGCTGCCCGGTCAGCACGGGGGCAGCCCGAGAACCTCTTCCATCCCGTAATAACCCGCCGCACGGGTGCGCAGCCAGAGCGCTGCCCGGACGGCACCCGTCGCGAACACACGGCGGTCAAACGCACGATGCGTCAGCGTAATCTGCTCGTCCGCCGAGGTGAACAGGACCTCATGTTCCCCAACAATCTGTCCGCCACGCAGAGCAGCAAACCCGATAGCGCCCGGTTTACGCGGGCCGGTATGGCCGTCGCGCCCGCTCTCCTTTACATCCGCCAGCACCACGCCGCGGCCTTTTGCCACGGCCTCACCAATGGCCAGCGCAGTGCCGGACGGCGCATCCACTTTCTGCCGGTGATGCATATCCACAATCTCGGCGTCATAAGACTCGGCGGGGAGCGCCTGCCCCATCATCTGCGCCAGACGACGCACAAGCGTGACACCGGCGGAAAAATTAGCCGCGTGGACAATCCCGATTTTTTCCGCTGCCTGATGGACCGCGGCCTGCTGTGCATCAGAAAGGCCGGTCGTCCCGAGGACCCATGCCGTGCCGTGATCTGCCAGAGCCTGCGCATGCGGAATGACCGTATCGGCGTGCGTAAAGTCGATGACCACATCGCTCACCGCAGCAAGCCCCGCCATATCCGGGAACAGAGCCAGTCCCTCCGGCAGGCCCGCCGCTCTGGCCTGATCCCGCGCCGTGCCCCCTGCCAGAACAGCCCCGGCGGCCTGCACCTCTTCCACCAGCAGGCGGCCCACACGGCCGGTAATGCCTGCAATGCCGATACGCAGCCCATGCTCTGTCATGTGGAGGGTTCCTTATTCTTTACAGACGTCGTCATACCAGAAAGCCGGACACACAGGGTGCCCGGCTTTTGCAAAAACCATCAGGACTGATGCAGACCCCGCATCACCCTTTATTTTCGAAAAAATCCCGCACCCGCGCAAAGAACCCCGTATGTTCCGGGCTGCCCTTTACGTTCTCACCGGCTTCCTTCTCAAACTCTTCCAGCAGCTCTTTCTGGCGTTTGTTCAGGTGCTGGGGGGTTTCCACCGTCACCTGAATATACATATCACCCCGTGCGCTGGAACGCAGGACGGAGAAGCCTTTCCCGCGCAAGCGGAAATGTGCGCCTGTCTGGGTTCCGGCCGGAATTTTGACCTTGGCACGGTTCCCGTCAATCACCGGCACTTCAATTTCCGTGCCCAGAGCGGCCTGCCCCATGCGGAGCGGCACACGGCAATAGATATTCGCGCCATCCCGCTGGAAAAGACCATGCTCTGAAACAGAAACATGCACATAGAGATCACCCGCAGGCACGCCCTGACCGCCGGACTCGCCCTCGCCGGTAATACGGATGCGGGTGCCGTCCTCAACCCCGGCCGGGATCTGCACGGCAAGCGTGCGCTCTTTCTCGACCGTCCCTTCCCCGTGGCAGGCCTTACAGGGGTCCTTCACCACGCGCCCGGCACCGTGGCAGGTGGGGCACGGCCGTTCCACCACAAAGAAGCCCTGCTGCGCCCGGACCTTCCCGGCACCATGGCAGCTCGGGCAGGTTTCCACACCGGACTCGCCTGCGTTGGAGCCTGTGCCGTGGCAGGAGTCACACGCCACGCGGGTGATGATTTTTACGTCTTTTTTGACGCCGGTGAACGCTTCTTCCAGCGTGATTTCAACATGGGTCTGGATATCGTTACCCGTGCGGGCACGGCCACCACCACGGCGGCCACCCATCATGTCGCCAAACATCTGCTCGAAGATATCGCCCAGACCGCCACCGCCGCCAAAACCGTTGAAGTCAAAGCCACCCGGACCACCGCCGCCGCCATTTTCAAAGGCAGCATGGCCAAACCGGTCATAGGCCGCGCGCTTCTGTTCATCTTTCAGAACATCATACGCCTGATTGATTTCCTTGAATTTCGCTTCAGCAGCTTCATCTCCGGGGTTACGGTCCGGATGGTACTTCATGGCCAGCTTACGATAAGCCTTCTTGAGTTCATCGGATGAAACCGTCCGGGTAACTTCAAGGATTTCGTAATAGTCAATTTTGGTGGCCATGGACGTCCTCTTGCAGGGGGCTGCCTTTTACAAAAGCGCAGCAGATGTCTGAAATGACAAACGGCGTCCGCCTTCCAGGAAGCGCGGACGCCGGAGAAAAAAGCCGGCGCCACCGTGCGTTACACACAGTGGCACCGTTTAACAGCGTCCGATCAGGACTTTTTGTCGTTCACGTCTTCAAAGTCCGCATCGACGATTTTTTCGTCGTTCGGCTTGGCGCCAGCAGCACCGGCCTCTCCTTCCGGAGCGCCTTCACCAGCCTGACCAGCTTTGTAGACGGCTTCACCCACCTTCATGGCAGCCTGCGTCAGACGATCGCTGGCAGTCTTGATGGCTTCAGCATCCGTGCCTTCCAGAGCGGACTTCACCGCAGCGATTGCACTTTCAGCTTCCGTCTTGTCCGCAGCCGGAACTTTATCACCGGATTCAGACAGAGACTTTTCGACCTGATGCACGAGGCTTTCCGCATTGTTACGGACTTCAACCTGCTCACGCTTGGCTTTATCGGCTTCAGCATTCGCTTCAGCGTCTTTCACCATTTTTTCGATATCGCTGTCGGACAGACCGCCAGACGCCTGAATTTTGATCTGCTGTTCTTTACCGGTCGCCTTGTCTTTAGCAGACACGGACACAATGCCGTTGGCGTCGATATCAAACGTCACTTCAATCTGCGGCACGCCACGCGGCGCCGGAGCAATCCCCGTCAGGTCGAAGTTCCCCAGCAGCTTGTTATCAGCCGCCATTTCACGTTCGCCCTGATAGACCTTAATGGTCACAGCGTTCTGGTTATCTTCCGCCGTGGAGAAGGTCTGGCTCTTCTTCGTCGGGATCGTCGTGTTACGGTCGATCAGACGGGTGAAGACACCCCCCAGCGTTTCAATGCCCAGAGACAGCGGCGTTACGTCCAGAAGCAGAACGTCTTTCACGTCACCCTTCAGAACGGCACCCTGAATAGCGGCACCAATGGCCACCACTTCATCCGGGTTCACGTTACGGGCCGGATCTTTGCCGAAGAATTCTTTAACGGCGTCGATCACCTTCGGCATACGGGTCATACCACCGACGAGGATGACTTCATCCACTTCGGAAGCAGACACGCCAGCGTCTTTCAGGGCAGCCTTACAGGGTTCCAGCGTGCGCTGGATCAGGTCATCAACAAGGCTTTCCAGCTTCGCACGGGTCAGCTTCAGCACCAGATGCTTCGGACCGGAGGCATCCGCGGTGATGAACGGCAGGTTGATTTCCGTTTCCTTGGAGGAAGACAGTTCGATCTTTGCTTTTTCAGCCGCTTCCTTCAGGCGCTGGAGAGCCAGTTTGTCGGAACGCAGATCAATGCCCTGCTCACGCTTAAACTCGTCAGCCAGATAGCTGATGATGCGGTTATCAAAGTCTTCACCACCCAGGAACGTATCCCCGTTGGTGGATTTCACTTCAATCACGCCGTCAGAAATTTCCAGAACGGAAACGTCGAACGTGCCGCCACCAAGGTCATACACCGCCACCGTGCCGCCGCTTTTCTTTTCCATGCCATAAGCAAGAGCAGCAGCCGTCGGTTCGTTGATGATACGCAGGACTTCAAGACCAGCAATACGGCCTGCATCTTTGGTAGCCTGACGCTGGGCATCGTTAAAGTAAGCCGGAACCGTGATCACGGCCTGCGTCACTTTTTCACCAAGGTACGCCTCGGCGGTTTCTTTCATTTTGCCCAGAACGAAAGCGGAAATCTGGGAGGGGGCATAGCCTTTGCCGCGCGCCTCAACCCATGCATCCCCATTGTCACCTTTGACAATGGCGTAGGGCACCATTTCCTTGTCTTTCTGGACGGTCGGGTCGTCATACCGGCGGCCAATCAGACGCTTTACGGCATAAAGCGTGTTGGTCGGGTTGGTAACAGCCTGACGCTTTGCAGCCTGTCCGACCAGCATTTCACCACCTTCAGTGAACGCGACCATGGACGGCGTTGTGCGTGCGCCTTCGCTGTTTTCAATAACGCGGTTTTCATTCCCTTCGCGCACTGCAACGCAGGAGTTGGTCGTGCCGAGGTCAATACCGATAACTTTGCTCATGTCTGCTCCTTTAAGCGACCCTGTCTGGCCCGAAGCACCGGACGGGGTCCTATCTCTTCCGGCCTGCTTTCACTCTGAAAACCGGCCGTGAATGTTAAGTCAGATGTATGGTGCTCCAAAACCTCTTTCAAGGCCCGGACACCGGACGGGAAACAATTTTTTGCGTATCCCGCCCCATGCCGGAGCACCCTGCCCCGGAGTTTCCGCTCCGGGCTTATTCTCCGGCCTTGGCCACCACCACCATGGCCGGCTTCAGCAGGCGGCCATGCAGGGTCCATGTGGGAGTCCAGGCCTGCATGACGGTCCCCGGCGCGTGTTCGGCGCTGGGCTGTTCCGCCATGGCCTGATGCAGATTGGCGTCAAACACCTTGCCGGACGGATCATCACACTTGATGCCGTGGCGTTCCAGAATGGAGACAAAAGACCGTTCGGTGCTTTCAATCCCTTCCCGCATTTTGGTGATCACCGTGTCTTCACCTTCCTGCGGCGCGGGCAGGCTGGTGAGGGCGCGGCGCAGGTTTTCAGCGGCCTCCACCACATCGCGCGCAAATTTCTGCACGGCATACTGGCGGGCATCGTCCACTTCACGCTTGGCGCGGGCGCGCAGGTTCTGGTTTTCAGCCTCGAAACGCAGCCACTTTTCTTTCAGCTCGGCAGCCTCCTGCTCAAGCTCGGCAATGCGCTGCTCTGCGGGGGACTGGGCTGTGGCCTGTTCTGCCCCGGCTTCGGCGGCGTCCTGAGGCGGGGTGACATGGTCGGGCGCAGCCGTTGCGGCCTGCGTCTCAACCTGTGTGGGGTCTGTGTGTTGGGTCATGTTTGAAGAAGTAAGCAACGAGACGGGACGCGACAAGACCCGCAACGCCTGCCATGCTGATTTTGCAACCAATTTTACAACCACGCCGGAACGTGTTCAAAAATTGGACAAACTGAAAACCGTTGCCCGTAGCGCACCGGCACTGATGCGCGTATGCTGAAGGGCTTGCGCTGACCGCGAGGAAGGAAAACGCACACCATGGCAGACCGCACCAAGCAGACGATTGCTCTGGTTGATGACGACCGTAATATTCTGACATCGGTCCAGATGACTCTGGAGGCGGAAGGGTTTCACGTCCGCACGTATACAGATGGCGAATCGGCTTTACAGGGGCTGACAGCCTACCCGGTCGATCTGGCTGTGCTGGACATCAAGATGCCCCGCATGGATGGCATGGAACTGTTGCAGCGCCTGCGCGCCCGCTCCCATCTGCCGGTGATCTTCCTTTCCTCCAAGGATGAGGAAGTTGACCAGCTGATGGGCCTGCGCCTTGGCGCGGATGACTACATCACCAAACCTTTCTCCCAGCGGCTGTTGCTGGAACGTATCCGCGCCCTGCTGCGCCGCAATGAGGCCAGCCGCGCGGAAGCAAGCGGCACGCCCGCGGGCGGTGCGCTGGTGCGTGGCGCGCTGTCTCTGGATGAGCTGCGCCATAAATGTACGTGGAACGGAGAAGATGTTCCGCTGACGGTAACGGAGTTCCTGCTGGTCAAGACCCTCGCCATGCGTCCCGGTCTGGTCAAATCGCGCGACCAGCTGATTGATGCCGCCTATGGGGATACGGTGTATGTGGATGACCGCACCATCGACAGTCACATCAAGCGTGTGCGGAAAAAATTCCGGCAGGTGGATGATAATTTCAACCAGATTGAAACCCTGTACGGCATTGGCTACCGCTATAAAGAAGACTGAGCCCGGCGCATGACCAGCCGGAAACGCATTTCTGTCTCTTCCACATTGTCCTCCGGGCTGCGGCGCATCCGTATTCCGGGTCAGACCCCGCGTAAGGGCGGGGTGGAGGCCACAGCCGCCTATGAGGCCTCCCGCACACGGCTGATTTCCCCCCTGATGCGGCGCATCATGCTGGTGAATGTGCTGCCGCTGGTGCTGCTGGCTATTACCATGCTGTTCCTCAACCAGTTCCGGAACAGCCTGCTGGCAACGGAAGTGACCGGCCTGCGGGAACAGGCCCGGATCTATGCAGGCGCACTCGGCCAGATTGCCGTGCGCAGCACGCGCCTGAAAGGCACCGGGCCGGACGGCTTTACGCTGGAATCAACCCTCGCACGCCCCCTGCTCCTGCGCCTGACGGAACCAAGCCCCAACGCGCATGCCCGTCTGTTTGGTCCGGATGGTCAGGTTCTGGCCGATAATCTGACAGACCTTCAGGAAACCGCGCCCACCCCCCATGCAGACCAGCAGGGACGTGCCGAGGACCATCGGCCACCGCCGTTCCGGCACAGGCACGCCTCACCCGGCCTTTATGAGCGGATTCTGACATGGCTGTGGAGCCCGCATAGCTCCGGCATTGTCACGCTGGATACGGATGAAGCGGATGTTCCCGCAGACCCTGCGCGCCCGACCGATGCCAACAGCCCCTTCCCGCGCCCCCCGCCGGAAGCGCCGCCTTATATCCGGCGCACCGCCAACGGGCGGCTGATTATTACGGTTGCTGAGCCGGTGATTCATGAAGGCCGGACAGTTGGCATCATCCAGCTTACCCGCGCGGCCTCTCAGGTAGACCGGGCGCTGTTTGCCATCCGCTCCTCCATTCTCTCCCTGTTCCTGATGGTGCTGGTCATTACCGTGCTGCTCTCATGGTATCTGTCCCTCACCATTGCACGCCCGCTGCTACGGCTGGCGGCGTCTGCCCAGATCATGCGGGACTCATCGGGCCGCACCGGCACCGTGCCCGCGCGCCTGCTGGCCCGGCGTGATGAAATTGGCGATCTGGCGCGGGCCCTTCAGGCCAGTGCGCAGGCTCTGTGGAAACGCATGGACGCCATTGAGCGGTTTGCCGCTGATGTCAGCCACGAAATCAAAAACCCGCTTTCCTCCATCCGCTCGGCTATTGAAACGCTGCTGCGCATTGAGGACCTCAACCAGAAGCGCCGCCTGCTGACCATTATCAATGATGATGTGCTGCGTCTGGACCGCCTGATTACCGATATTTCTGACGCAAGCCGGCTGGATGCGGAAATGTCCCGTGCGCAGACGGAAGCGATTTCAATCGTGCCGCTGCTCTCCGTGCTGGCGGAAATCCATCAGGCCACCCGTAAGGAGGGCGAGCCAATTATCCTCACGCATAGTGAGGGTGACTCTCCGGACCATCCGCTCCGCGTTCTGGCTGTGGAAGATCGTCTGGTGCAGGTGCTACGCAACCTGATTGGCAACGCCATTTCCTTCTCCCCCCCCAATGGCCGCATCCTGCTGGAAGCTGTACCGGCGGGAAATATGGTGGCGCTCTCCGTGTCTGATGAAGGGCCGGGGATTCCTCAGGCCAAGCTCGATTCCATTTTTGACCGTTTTTATTCAGAGCGCCCCAAGGAAGAGCATTTTGGCCAGCATTCCGGTCTGGGCCTGTCGATCAGCCGCCAGATTGTGGATGCGCTGCACGGAACCATTTCCGTGGAAAACCGGCATGATGCGGAAGGCCATGTGGCCGGGGCACGCTTTACAGTCCGCCTGCCGCGCGTGATGGTTTGACAGAGCGCCTGACTGCCAGACGTGTCGAGGACGCTGCACAATGGAGGAACGGATGGGCGGCGTCAGGTCTGATCCGGCTCGACACCCAGTTCAAACTCGATTTTGACGTGTGGGTTGGAAAATTTTCTGACCCACATCAGCGTTACAGACGGCGAGATGGACGAAAAAACATGCCGCAACGTAGGGAAACAGGACGGAAAATCCCGCGTGTCGGACACAAGATACGTCACCCGCGTGACGTCCTGCATGGAATAGCCATAATCAGCCAGCAAGGTAGCACCTGCTTCCAGAGCGGTGCGACACTGCTCTGCAATCGTCTCACCTTCCGGCCGGGGTGCACATAAGCCGGAAATTCTGATCCCGCCAGCGGTGCGGTCTACTCTGGCGTGCTGTCCAGACCGGTGGCCTGCACTGTTTTGAACGATATTGCCCATGACCGCAAAGCATAGTGCCGTGCCCGCATGGACGGCAAATTTCTCTTTCGTAACAAACAAATAGCATCTGATCTGCTATAGTCCATCGCTTTTGCGCCATGCTGCCTGCGGCTATCCCCGTATGGTTGTATGTTGCGAAATGATGGCTGAGCAGAGCATAATGCATCTGCAAAAGTCAGGGAAAAGCTTTATATCTGGCCCCTGACGAGTCCAGAAGCGTCACGACACTGAAGGGGATACAGCTGTAATGCGCACGGTGGATGATACCCTTGTCCCACGCCGCATCCTGCTGGTCTCTGGCCTGTCCGGTGCCGGGAAGTCTTCCATTCTGCGGATTCTGGAAGATCTGGACCACGAAGTTATTGATAATCCCCCGCTTGGCATGCTCGACGATATTGTGGCCAGAGCAGAGCGCCCGGTTGCCATCGGGGTCGATTCCCGCACCCGTGGGTTTGATGCCTCCGCCGTGCTGGAAGCCATTGCCCGCCTGCGCATGAACCCTCACCTGCGGGTGGAACTGATTTACGCCACAGCGGAAGAAAGTGTTCTGCTGCGCCGCTACACAGCCACGCGCCGCCGTCACCCGCTGGCACTGCACGGCAGCATTAAAGAAGGCATTGAGGAAGAAACCGCCCTGACCGCCCCGCTCCGTGCGGCAGCGGATCTGGTGATTGATACCTCCGACATGCCGCCGCCGGAGCTGCGCCAGTTTGTGGAAAGCCGCTTCAGCCCGTGGGAAGGTGCTGCGGGGGAAGGGCTGACCGTGGCCCTCATGTCCTTTGCCTACCCCGCCGGTCTGCCGCGTGAGGCCGATATTGTTCTGGATGCGCGCTTCCTGAGAAATCCGCATTATGACCCGGCTCTGGCCCCCAAAACTGGGCTGGATGCGGATGTTGCGGCCTATGTTGCGGAAGACCGGGATTATCTGCCGTTTCTGAACCAGATTCACAGCCTGCTTCAGCTCGTCCTGCCGCGTTTTGTGCAGGAAGGCAAAAAATATGCTACCATCGCCATAGGGTGCTCAGGGGGCCGCCACCGGTCTGTCACACTGGTGGAAGCTCTGGCCAGACGCCTGTCCGCGCCGGATGGCATGGGCAGCTTTGAAGGATCGGGCCAGTGGCCGATCATGATCATGCACCGGGAACTTGCCCGGCTTGGTCTGGGATCCTGGCAGTGGGCCCGCAGGCCCGCTGAACCTGCTTCAACAGAACCGGTCAATCCGGTTTCCTGATCTGCCCCGGCGCATCCTGCGCCAGCCTTCGGGGCCGCGTCCCGCATCTGTCGGGCACGTCTAACAGAACTCATCCGCGCGTCATGCGTCTTTTCTGTCAGGAAACGCGCACGGCATTTTCACGCAACCGCCCCTCTGCGGGCTGGCGGCGTTCATCATGTTGTAAGGATAATTTTTTTCTTTTCATGTCTATTTCAGAAACAGCCCTGACACATGATCCTTTTGCCAGAACACTCCAGAACCATCTGACCCCAACGGTCACTTTTTTCCGGAGCTGGCTGAGCTGGCTGCCTGCGTCGCTTGTGTCCCTGCTGGTGCTGTTTCTTGTCGGGCTGGTGGCGGCCATCCTGAGCAGACTGGTGACGGACCGCATCCTGATGCGCATCCCCGGTGCGCGGCGCGGCGCGTTTGTACGGTCTCTTACCAGGTCTCTCCGCCGCCCCGTCCGGCTGACAGTGGTCATTATGGCTATGGGGCTGGCCCTGCCCGCCTGCGGCCTGCACGGGGACCTGCTGGACAGTGTGACCCACCTGCTGCTGATGACGTTTGTCGCCGTGATGGGATACGGCACCGTTGTGACGGTGCGCCTGATTTCAGACGCTTATTTATCCCGCTTTTCAGAAACGGATCAGGATGATGATATTCTGGCCCGCAAACACGCCACACAGGTCCGCCTGTTGCGGCGCGCGGCTGAAATTCTGATCGGCACGCTGACAGTCAGCGCAGAACTCATGACGTTTGAGCCGGTGCGGGAATATGGGCTGAGTCTGTTTGCGTCAGCCGGTGCGGCCTCACTGATTGTCGGTCTGGCCGCCCGCCCCATTCTGGCCAACCTGTTCGCCGGGGTGCAGATTGCCATGACGCAGCCCATCCGCATGGGGGATCTGATTGCGTTTCAGGGTGACTGGACATGGGTGGAGGAAATTACATCCACCTATGTCGTGCTGCGCTCATGGGACTGGCGGCGGCGTATTGTGCCTATTGCCTATTTTCTGGACACACCGTTTGAAAACTGGACCTACAATTCGGCGGAGCTGATTGGCGCGGTTTATCTGTATGTGGATTACCGCGCCCCCATGGACCGCCTGCGCAGCAAACTGGAAGACATCGTACGCGCCTGCCCGCAATGGACGGGCAAAGACTTCAGCGCACAGGTCGCGGACTGTAACGACCAGACGATGATGATCCGTGTGACCGCAAGCGCCCGCACCGCCATCCGGAGCTGGGACCTGCGTTGTGAAATCCGGGAAAAAATCATTCAGTGGATGTGTGAGGAATGTCCGGAGGCCCTGCCCCGCAACCGGTTTGCGCTGGCTCCGGTAGGCAATGGGGAGCAGCAACCCGCCGTTCCGTTCACGTCCGCCACCAGCGCGCCCGGCAGCCTGCCTTATGGTCCGTTTAACGCGCCTCCGGCATGGGCGTCCGCTGCCGCACCGGCAGGACGAGCCATGCCGGACATGCCCCCTCCGCCGCCTTCCGCGTTCAGGCCGTTATAAGCGGGCTGCTCTCAGCCCTGATAAATCTGGTCGAACACGCCGCCTTCACTAAAATGCTTTTTCTGGACGGCCGCCCAGCCACCCAGACTGGCGATATCAAACGTGTCCACCTTTGGAAACTGCGCCGCACTGGCCGCAGCCACCGCCGGGTCAACAGGCCGGAAGTAATGTTTCGCGCCGATCTTCTGCCCCTCGGGTGAGAACAGGAAGTCCACATAGGCCTGCGCCTGTGCCTGCGTGCCATGTTTGGCAACATTGCTGTCCACCACGGCCACGGGCGGTTCCGCCAGAATGGTCAGCTTCGGCACGACAAGATCAAACCGGTCCGGCCCGATGTCTTTTGCCGCCAGCAGGGCTTCATCCTCCCACGCCAGCAGCACATCCCCCAGACCCCGCTGTACAAAGCTGTTTGTTGCCCCACGCGCGCCTGTATCCAGAACCGGCACATGGCTGAACAGGGCTTTCAGATAAGCCCGCGCCGTATCCTCAGAGCCACCGGGCTGCCGCAGCGCCCAGCCCCAGGCGGCCAGATAGTTCCACCGCGCCCCACCAGACGTCTTGGGGTTGGGGGTGACGACTTTGACATCATCACGCACCAGATCACTCCAGTCCTGTATCTTTTTAGGGTTCCCTTTCCGCACAAGGAAAACAATCGTGCTGGTATAGGGTGTGGAATTATGTGGCAGACGTTTCTGCCAGTCCGCTGCCAGCAGGCCGTGCTGTGCGAGAATATCCACGTCATACGCAAGCCCCAGACTCACGATATCCGCCGGAGCGCCTTCCAGCACGGACCGCGCCTGCGCGCCTGAGCCTCCGTTGGACGTTCTGACAAACACAGACTCGCCCGGATGGGCTTTGGCCCAGACCGCGGCAAACGCGCGGTTAATTTCCGCATAGAGTTCCCGCGTCGGGTCATAGGACACATTGAGCAACTGGGCCGTGGCGGCGGAAGAGGCTGAACCAAGCAGGCCTCCACCCGCTACAAGCCCACCGGCCAGAGAGGCGGCCCCCAGAAAGGCGCGCCGGGACAGAAGGGGGGATTTATAGGTCATGCCAACTCTCCATTATGCCTGATACCGTGCCCTTACCTCAGCGGAGGTCCGTGGCCGCGTATCCTCATTTCTTTAATTCACGATATCATGCGCGCTAATTTTCAGGACTTCAATATACATTTTATTTCGTTTTTTATTCTTCACGTTTTTGCGTCCGTTATCCATGCGATCTTCCCCCGGAAAACCCGTGTTTCCCTTTATTTTTTAGATGGGTGATCTGTTCAGCCCTGCCGCTTTCAGGCCCGGAAATTTAATACGATATTTTATCGTTTCCTATATTGCGATTTTTATCGTGTTATGTTTAATTTACAAAATACGAATTAATTTCGTGCTTAAAAAATTCTCTCACTCCCGGCTTTTCCCGCTTTTTTCTGGACAGTCTCATGGGTCACCTCAGCTCTCGCGCCACGTTCGCCCGCATCCCGGGCCTGAACCGCACCCTCTTACTGGCTTCCGCTCTGGTGTCCTCCGCCCTGCCGCTGTCCTGTGCCAGAGCAGAACAGGGGGTGGCGTCTCCCGCCGCGCCACGCTCGTCCTCTGTTTATCTGCCAACTGACCATGAACATATTCTGGTTAAGCCCGCAGCCACGCAGCCACCGCCCCCGTTGCCGCCTGTGGTTC